>JAQGDQ010000256.1:0-32500 GCA_030141605.1 Tubiluchus corallicola | reverse complement strand
TCGACACTCTTTATTTCAAATGTGAACACTGTTCGGCTCTTAAACACAGTTTACTTGTAAAAATTTAATGTGATAATTAGGTTTCAAGTCTGTCACAAATTGTCTCTGTTTCTAGAATTAACTTACTATATTTATATACTTTAAGGTATCTTGTAAGCAGTTCCTTTTATTGTAAAATAGTTTCATCAAGTCTACAGAATTTAGTGTTACTTTACTTTTCACTATTCACTATTCACATATTTTACTATTCGAACTTTAACTATCATAGGCAGGTTAGCAGCTCGTGTAGGCGTTGTGGGAAGCAGTCGTGTGTATCCACAAAATAGCACACAGGGGCTCCCAGCAAGTGAGCTAACCATAGCAGAATTTTTGAAAGAAAATGGCTACAAAACTGGCATGGTTGGAAAATGGCATCTCGGTAAGTAGCAGATATATCATTTTATCAGAGAAATGTACATTTACTCTAATATTTTTTATTACATTTTTCATAAAAAAATGCTCTTTCTCAGTATTCTGATACTCTCATCTTTATTATCTATCAGTGGTCAGTATGACAAGTCTGTTGGAGGAAAATTTTATATAAATTTTGAGGCCAAGATTTAAATGCAATATACCTTTATGGTGATTAGGTTTGTTTTTTCTATTGCGCATTTATTTATCTATGTCAGTAGTCTTTGCCTGATGATGCAAGCCGTTTATTCCTTAATGCAATGCGTTTTTTAGTTTGCCAGTACAAACTTTGTATGTTTAAAAGGCACCAATGCGTACAATAGAAGCGATGGCACTCATTTACCTCATAATCACGGATTTGATTATGTTGGACATAATTTGCCTCTCAGTAACATCGTCTGGTGCAAGTATAGACAGGTAAATTTTAATATTTTTATACATGTACTTGCTTCCCATTAAACTATATGACAGTGAAATGAATATCACTTGTGTGGTATGTTAATTTGGGATGGACGGCTTCAGTCACTGAAAAAACAACGTTATAACAGTTTGAATTGTTGCTAGATTCGCGTTCTCCCATTAACATTATTGTAGTGTTAGTCGTCATCATTGTTGATATTAAGTAGACCGTTGTTCCTGTTGTTTTTGTTGTGGCATTTGTAGTTCCCACTTGTTGTAAATTGCGCAAAATGTAGATGTTGTGTTTTATTCTTATAATACTTACTGCTGTGGCTCTTTATTATGGAGACTTGGACTAATTGTTTACTATGTTGTGTTCTTTTTTGGTTCTCATGTGTTAGGTTAATTTTCTTACATTTTTTCTGCAATTTCTTCTGATACAACCTCGTTTCCTTTCATAAGCTAAATTCTAATCTGTTGTTTTGTAGTTTCAGTCAGCGCCTTTGTATTATTAATGTATTATTTATTCTTCTTTTTTGGCTTGATTTATAGTTTGATAATGGCTACAGTACGAAACGATCGTCGCTCAATAAACATGGTGATTCCTAGAAGCTGGCTCTTTCATGTATTTACAATCTCGTATCTCGTATTACGTTTGTTTTTTTCGAATGGTATTATGTGACTATACATCTGCTACCCTTGCCAAAACCACTTTCCATCATGACTGTAGTGCTTTGCACTATTTACAATGTGTTTCTGTTATTTTGAAAGTAAAAGTTTACTATAAACAAGTTCTAAATAGTGTAAAAACACTCATAGTGCTGAAATCTGCTGACGACACTTACAATTTCTATTTCTGTTATTAACTGTGATCATATTGAATCAAATTTACATACTGTACAAGAGTGGTGCTTTAGAAACAAGATGTCATTAAATATACCATGGACAAATGAATTGCTACAACATAATTGACTATGCGTAGACATACTGAATACTCTTGATGTGTGTCCAAGTTGGAGGAGTTAAACATGTTGGACGTTTACATTAATAGTAAGTTAAAATTTTTTAATGTAGACTATAATGTAAGATTAAATGTAAGACTTTTCTATTTACATAAGTCTTTCAAGCATGTAAACGAAATGCTAAGTAATATAACTTTGCATTTAAAGTTTTTTTGGGACATAGTTTAACATTTCCTTTTCTTCTTTTGATTTACAGTGTGCTTATATGACGTCATGTAATGGGGGATTTAAAATCAAAACAAAGAAAAAATACTTTCAACGCGAGCACGATATACGCATGAAATTGTTAGATAGCTAGTTTTGTAATTTTTGGAACATAGGTAAGATGCAGAAGTTTGAATTAGTTTGGTTAAGAAGCGCGCGCTTACGAAAAGCCACGGCGCACTTCTGAAAAGTCACGAAGTCTCCCAGTTACGTCATGATTTTCAAGTGGATGGTGGCAACCACCACACCTGGGAATTTCTTTTCAGATGTAGCATATTTTAAATTTATGCCCTATAGGCAGTTCTTTGCAAATTTTTTTGTTATATTTTTCTAAGTTTAAGGGATAACAGTAACTGAGTGACTTGTTCTTTCCTTTAAACTAACGAAGTAACCACCAGCCAACCACCAACCAACTTCCAACCGGTTAGACAAACAAGCAACTAGTCAACTAGCCCATCAAGTTTTGCCAATCACTTAATCGAAAAATTTATCTGTACCCAGCATACACAATCATTTTCACAATATATAGAAAAAGTTTCCAAATGGTCGTGAAAGCATTTTAGATGATATCAAAAATAATTAAAATGAGTGATAAGCACAAAAAGTATTCTGGGGATATGATTCATTGCCACTCTAAGGCCATTTCACAGTGAGGAAAAATGACGCATGGAATTGCCGTCAGAAAATCTGAAAAAATTCATCAAATTTCTGATTTCTTCTCTAAATCTCATACAGAGAGAAAGTTCATTTCACAGTGAAACCGAACTGTTTTTTCCGCGCGTCCAGTTACTACAACTACTTTGCGAGTTTTGTACTGTAAAACTCTAGGTACTAGGTACTTGTATCAGGTTCAATTATGTAACTTCTACGTATGCGATTAGTGTAGCTTTAGATATAATTTTTTATCTTAATACCTAATTTTATGTGATTTTTTTAGTCATAGATTTTTAATTTTGTGTGCTATAGTTTAAATTTTATTGTATGTGTGCATATATATATTTGTATATGGCTTTTAGCTGAAACAAAATGATAAATTGAAAAAAAGTTAAAACTGTATAACCATGTCTAAATTAAGTTATATTTGCTGTATTTCTCATATACAAAGTATAGTTAATAATGCTAGTCAATGTGTGGTTAGGCCTGTTTGTTTTTTTAATAAAGTTTTATTAATCACTTCAAAATTTGAAAATGTGCATTTATAAAATAAATACACGCGTTCGCTATTTTTCTTTTTCACGAATATAGCCATCGGTGTTGCATTAATAAAACATAAAATCATCAGTTTGTTAAAAGAGAGATTAATTGTTGTTCGTTAAATAAGAAAGAAGTAATTGAGTAGTTGGAAAATGGAACATGCAGTCTACCATGCGAAAAAATTCCTCACGAAGAGGACACATAACTTCTAGCTGGCAGCAGAATTCCTCACGAGGAATTGCACGATGTATTTTGCTACGCGTCCTCACTGTGAAATGGGCTTAATAACGAAGTAGTAAATCATTTGTCGGACAACTCAAGTTGAGCTACAAGCCGTATGTGCGTATGCGTAGCTATTAACCAGTTACCTATGAAGCTCTTGGGGCCATTTTGCAACCGTATAAAAATTCCACCTTTCTAGGGTTTTATGGTGACAACGTCAGAGAAATGCAGTGGCAAGTGCAAGAAATCATGGATACCTTAAAGGAAACAAAGACATATTCGAACACTCTTGTTCTCTTTTCTTCGGACAATGGTGGACAAGAAGACCTGTGTAGAGAAGGCGGTTCCAACGGTCTACTCAGAGGTAACTCCATTTATTTATTCTGTTCCTAAATGTTATTCTGGTGCACCTATGTGGTTTGTAAATTGCCTCTTTTGCTTTTGTGAACTGTGGTTTCAACTTCAGTTTTGAACTGTCTGTGAATGCAGAAATCCGTTTCGTGAATGTGGATCAAACAAGCGCAGCCAAACGGTTGAATAATTTGAGACACGTTTGTCTTTCCTGTGTTAACACGAGCACATGTTACTAAATCCTTTAATTAGTGCACGTCTTGCAGGTGATAAGGGTCGATTTTTTGAGGGTGGTGTAAGAGTACCTTCGATTGCTTGGTGGCCAGGTGTCATAAAATCTGGTAGCGTCTCAGATGCTGTTGTTAATACAATGGATGTGCTGCCAACTATAGCTGACATCATAGGAGTGCCACTTCCTACTGATAGGCTTTACGATGGTAAGTTGAATTGACTAGTTGCATGTTAAAATTCGTACAATCTTATTTAATATAGTATAGTAAACCATATAGTGCTAATTGTGGACTATGCTCTATAGCACAAATGCAGAAAATCATCTGACTGAGCGTGTGACTCGTACCAACTTATTTAATAAATTTATGCGGAAATAGTATGAATAAATTATTTGCGATAATTGACAAAACTCAAATAATTTTCGGAGTTGTTTCTGAGATTAACGTGGAAGCCAAATTTTTCATGAAATAAGTAAGATGAATTAGTAGTCCTATTACTGAATGCTAGAAAACGATTATGGTTTTCTTGTTTCAAGGTTAAGAATAGATAATTGCTGCGATAATCATGATCACGGATAGAAAATAGATATGGATGAATAATAGACAATACTGAATAGCCACTAATGAATAGCAGCGACTTCTTTACTTTTTTGACTTTCATGGGTTTCATAAAGTTTTCATAGGTTTTTCAAGAAACATGTGGCTTCAAGTTTAGAGACTTTTCCGCTTTTCCACTGCGTCCGCATAGACACGCACAGACACGCACAGACACGGACTATTCTGTCCGCACGTTTTACTTCCGCAAAAGTTGTTTCCATTGGGACCGCACTCATTTCGTAAAATACATCATAAATGAGCCAAAATTTTAGCGTGAAATTCTACACATGAGACTTTCTAGAAGAAAGAAGAGTTTTCTTTTGCTGTGATGGTTAAAGAAAAAGGCAAGTCGGCGATACAGGAAGCGACAACATCGTTTTTGGGTACACCCAAAATTTGAAAACCGTGAACAGCTAGGCCAATATCATCATTTGTTAAAAAAACTTGTAATGCATGACGAAAAGTGCCTTAGTTATTTGAGAATGCAACCTGCAACCTTCCGAATTTTACTTGATTTGTGTTCTGAACATCTTAACAAACAGAACGCAAATTTTCGGGATTGTATTTCACCAGAACAGCGCCTTGTTGTTACGCTAAGGTAAACTGAGCCAACAACTAATTAACTGTATCTTAGCATGAAATTTTTATTCAGATTTTCACAAACATAATACGTGTTATGTACATATATATATATATATATATGTTTAATGTCTAATTTTAATTATTATTAAGGATTCTACCTTCAGTATTAAGTTGAAAGGCCACTTCGGCCCACAACTGCCTTGTAAAATACTTGTGACTATATTTGGGATTACTTTTGTCAAAGCATGTCTAATCTCCACAGCATCTACGATCTGTTCTTCCTCCATTATGACAATGAGCTTGTCCGTCCGCAGAAAATAATTTGAACAATGAAAGAGCGGATCCGTGCGTATGTGTAGCTTTCCGTGCGGACGCAGTGCAAACGACAGACACGTAAAACAATGGTATTCTAAGGCGGGCCATTGCATCAGTTTATTCCGCGTGAGTCATACAGAAAAGTTCATGCTTGTGCGAGTCTGTGCGAGCGCAGTGGAAACGCGGTCTTAGAGACATCATGAATCGTGAAGACTGACCTATCTTAAAGTGCTCGCAAGATTTTTGATTTGCCTATAACTAGTGTTGTTACCTGCTAACTACATAGAAATTTGAAGGGGAAGTTTTTGATGTATATAGTACTTCCTATTGGCATCTGTATGGTGACATTGTCTGATACTTATAGACTTTGGGCAAAAATGCGTTTTAACTGCTACAAACTAGGGAACAACCAACGTATAGTGCAGTCACGTTAAGGTATAATTAAGATGTGGTGCAACTACCTGCGGTGCAATACCGTGTTGTGAACCACTGTGTGGTGCAACACTATTGTGAAACGCAGCAATACACAAACGGCCCATGTAGTGTTCCTATTGGTAGTTGTAAAATAGAAAATATTTTAAGTAACTGTCCATTAAAACAAAATCGCATTTTTATGACGCCCCCAATAGAGGTCTTAAATTAAAAAAGAAACGATTACTAATTGAAATAAATCGAATTTGAATTTGAAGGGTATACATTAGCACGCACTGTAGGTAATAATTAGTTTCGTGAATTACTAAACCTTAGCATTTTTACATTTTCGAGGTCAAAGCGTAACTATAATACACATTTGTGCAAAACTAAATTGATAACTTTACAAAGAATTATTTTTCAAAACCTTGAAACTTAGTTTGACACTTTAATAAATTAGTTATCTGTTGAAATTAGGTTTCAGTATGTGGCCGATTCTCCAAGGCAAGGATGAAAAGACGGAACGAAATCTGACATTCTTCTATTGTTCAAATCGTCTAATGGCTGTAAGGTATAACGAATACAAGGTCCACTATGCGACTTTGTCCGAATTTTCCGAACAGAATATGCCGGACTACTGCCCCGACGGTGGCTATCCAGTGAATCCTATGACAAAATTAGGTCGCTGGTGGTGCTGGGGACAAGAAGCTTACGTTCAGGATCCGCCATTGATTTACAATCTTACCATAGACCAGCAAGAGCGGTGGCCAATGAATGCAGATGATCCAGAAGAAGTTATATTGTTACAGAAACTTGCCGACATACTTGCAGCCCACAATGAAACTATTCCGTATCCCGATATTTTGCAAATGGACTCAGTAAACAGAGATAGCGGTGTCACTCCCTGCTGTAATGAAGCGGAATATCCACAATGTTCCTGCAATTATGATGGATCGGATTATCATTTTTACGTCCCTGGTTGGTGAAAACGACATGTACTTGAATTACTGATTAATCACAAATTGACTATAATTTGATGTTATAAGCTCATTAAATAAGTTAAATTTAAAGGCTGAATAAATTGCATCAAAAGATCGCTTATAAATGCAAAATTTCTGGTACCTGCATTCGTCTGGGAGTTCAAAACTCCCATCCTTTGCCATAGCTGGTTTGGTTCCTCTATGAGCTCATCAAACGTTATTAAGCTTTTCTGACTTCTATATCCATGTAAAATTGAGCAGGCGATTACTGCTTTATTAAAAAGTCCTTGTTACTATGTAATCATAGTGCTTGTTACTATGTAATCAAGGACTGCATGCGAAGAATTAGATCACAATAAATTTATTATAAGCGATTAAAACAATGGAGAAACAAAACTTATTTGATGAACACCTACAAGAACAACCGTTACGTTAAAAGATTGCCAAAACAACAACGAGAATCTTAATTACGCTGCAAAACCAGTGATGGTCGGGCATCCTAATTGGATTTTGCTAACTTCGCAACAGTACTTATTTCAAATCTACCCTCGCATTTTCAGCTTTTCATTCTAAGTTTGTCGGGTTATATAATCCTTAAATTTAGCAATTATAATTATGTCGCTTTTGTGAAAAATCACTGAAATTATTTAAATTTGAAAATTTAAAAATTTGTTTCTTTTATACATGACATTCTTTGAGAAAAGTTATTTACGAAATGCATTTTTAATAAAGAAAAATTAAGTAACTGCATAAAAGGTCAGCACTTACGTAAGATGCTTTCTGCTAGCTAGTATTACCAATATTAACGGCAGAGTTTGCATTTTTTATTGTATTCAACCTAATAAATAGTACTAGATTTTTTTGCAAAGCAAATTATATTTGTTCAAGCAGTTTATAATAATGATGAAAAACGTGGTCTTACACCAATGCTAACTACGATGCACTTCAAATACTTTATTGCTATGTTAGGGTCCAAGGTTAAGAAGCTATCATTTAAGCTTAACTTTACCTGGCACCTCGTATGTTCGATAAAGGTTTCAATTTTATTGAGGGTGTCAATTTAAGGTGTTTGTCAGGCACCCGATGCCACTTAAAGTGTCTACCGTTATCAGTTGCGAGCTGCCGGGATCATAAGGCTATAATATAAATTACAAACAGCAGATATCTCTTATCTCCGACATATGACACCCGACCATATACCTGAACATCACTGTCCAAACTTCTTATATGACTAAATATTGATATATCGCTCGATCAATCCGAAGGTTCCTGGCTGAGGGACTAAGCCTATCTGCATTTATTATTTCATTACCAATTGTACAAATTCTTACAAATATAGAATAAAACTTTTAGGGCTTTTCAACACGTCTAAAACCTACAAATATAAGAAAATTTGACAAGGAAAACCGGCTAGTTTGTACCAGGCTTGAGAACTACGTTTTGCGGCTTTAGCGCAGGATTGTATGGTTGTAGACCTTTCAAGAACTTATTGAGCTAACTGTATTTGCCATTTTAAAGCAATTTGACCAACATAATTCACTCATAGCAATCAATCTACGGTTTCGTATGTAAATGACAGGCCTGTATGTTGCGGACAGAATAAACGCACAAACTTTCTTAGTGATTTATTCTTGTGATGTCTGCAACATGCATCATGATTTATACCAGGTGCTTTCCAAACCGTTTCGTGGAGTTGTTCTTGTGCATAGTATCTAGCGACGCCTAGTTGCATGATACGTCTCGTGGTTAGCTTACCCTTTAATCTCGGATTAATAAAACCAATTAATAATTTTAAAAATCATCAAATTGCTTGCGATTAACAGATGTTAGACACAAGTATTGATCTAGTTTCTGCAAGAATGTTGTTGCTGTCTTTTCCCGAATTATCGACCTTTAGCAAAAAAAACTCAGTTATACGAAGAGAGACGCAGGAATTGTCATCATAGTTAAAAAACGTTTGCATTTGTAGTAGTTATAGTAATAGTAGGTTCAAGTAGCAGTAATTAACAGAGAAGTAGTAACAATAATAATAACAGTATCGGTTCAAGCAATAATAGTAGGAATAGTAGAATTCTATATTGCTACAAAACTTGTAAATCGTAGAATGGCAAACTGAGCATTCAAAAAAAAGTATAATCAGTGTTTCAACTGCAGTTAGCAGTAATGCTATGATGAAATGTGTTTAAAATGGTGCAAGCACTTCTGGTTCTTGCCATTTATTCTATGCACGCTGTCATATAATCATTATTATTAATATCTGTTTTTTCCCAGTGTTTCTTGATATTGTATTTGCATTTACACTTCCAAATAAACTTATTATTATTATTATTATTATTATTATTATTATTGTTTACAAACCCGGACGAAAGACGCAATTCACATGGCACCAAACCAGTTACATCGAGCTAAAACAACAATTGGTTAATACTGAATCATATTAACTGTAGGAGGCGGCAGTATCGAAGTGGCCTCACATTTAAAATGAAAAATAAGTGGATTTCATATCTGGATTTTGCTTTTGGGTCAAAAAACCTATACATAGTATATTAGGATTTAAAGTCAAGAACGCAGCTACATCATACCCTTCTATGTTTATCTATTGTACAAGATAGTTGTATATGAACAAATTCTTAGAAGAAGCCGGTATCTGGGTGATTATACATTCTATAGCCCTGTTGTTCAATTAATAAAAAAGCCCATAAGATTAAGTGGTAATGATCTGGTCAGATTTCACAACTTAGTGAATGATTGTTCTTTAATAAAACCTGAATTATTTAGTTGTATTTCTCTGTCTGATCAACTGATAAATACGATGTACAATTAAGAGCACGAATGAAACTCTAATTGTAACCAATTACATAAGCTACATATGCCATGAACGTAGATCAAAATACTTAATGCAATTTACAGTATTCACAAAAAGTGTTGTGCAATATCGGCGACGGTGTTGACATCGGCGGGTTCAATGCAGAGATGTGTGGGCTCTCAAAATGACGGAAGTTGACTCCAAACGTCAAACGTAAAGAGCAGAAACGAAACAGAGATATGTCCATGGAACCATTACATCCCGGCGCATTTATGCAATAGCTTCGTAATGAGCAGAAACATTCAGTACAGATGTGGGGGGGGGGGGGGCGTGAAAATAAAAATAATTACGCCCACAGTACGAAAAACATGAAATTTGTATACATGCGTGCTTGATTGGTGTTTTGCGTTGGTGTCTTGAGCTTTGCTTGTACGATGTACTTGCTAATTTGCTACTATGGTACAGATGCATGGTAGATTTACCTGCTCGCTGCAAACTTCTGAATGAACTACTAAAATGATAGTGAGGTATGTGCAATACATTTTGCAAAAAGAAAAAAATCAGCAGCAACCGCTAATATACGGACATAATTTATGTCACATCTCTAAGAGTTCAACATTAAAACAAGATGTCATAATAATAGAAATTAAGAAAGCACCTTCACGAATAAAACAACATTTATAATACAGAACAAAGTAATAAAATGAAAATGGATAGATTTTACAACAATTATAAAATTGTGAAATAAATAAATGCTCACCACAGTAGGAAGTGACGACGTTTATCTGACCAACACGTTAGAGCAGAATACAATAATATTTATATCAAATAGGCCCATGAACGAATATGTAAGATACCTTTTAGTTGCATAACAGTTGGCAAAAAATAACTGAGAAACTGGAGATACAATTTTTAACTAATTAACCAACACTTTCTATTTCATTAGCCAAAGAAATTAGAGAAATCTTTGATGATGACTGTGTTTATAATTTTGCTGAACACAATCGTCACGAAAGTTTCTTTGCTTGTAGTAACTCATTTTATTTCAGCATTTATTTGTCTTACGTAATTACACATTGATGTCCTTCTACATACAGAAGGTCGCAATAGGGATTCGGGCTATTTAAACATTACGTTAATAATAATTGCTTATTGATGCATCGGATGTGGAATAGAACATAATTTGGTCAATTATACTGCCTTGTCTAGTTAAATCTGAGGTTCACTTTGCATTGGTTGCTACTCGATCGGTGGTCATGAGGAGCCTTCAAGCTCATCAGAAAGCCAAGGATTCAACTTGACAGATTTCACTCGACACGTGGATAGTTAATCAGCTGTGCTGTTGCATCCTATAGAGCTGCATAATAAATAGCTCTATTGCAGTCTATTGAGCCACTAATTCGCTTAACAACTATTACAAGTAACGCTATTGTGCGGATGTAGATATTTGTTACATCTCGCATTGAGGACTTTCAGGCTTCATAATGGAGAGGTGATTGGAAAAGGAGAGACGGAAAGGACTAACTTTGAACGCAATTACATTGATGCGGGGAGGAGAAAAGGGAAAAATAGAAGAAAATCTTGACAGGGCGAAGTAATGGTACAGACGTACAATTAACTGAAATTTGAGACCAAGCTTTGAAAAACAGGAAATGTGAAAAAGTTTGAACATAGTCAGTATATGAAAAAGACATATATTGCTGTCAAGGCAGACGCTATATTCGCTAGATAATGATTAGAGCCAAAGCAAGTTTAATAATAAGAAATGAAGTGCAGTTTTACATACCGAGTATTTAGAAAAGTTTGAAACAAAAAATTCGATAAATTTTAGCTTTTACTGCAATTCAACAAGTTAGCAATGATTTTTGCTATAGTTGCTATATAGGCTATGCGTGCAGAACATCTGACGCCATCCATGAACTGACAAGAAAAAGAAAGCTTGAAAATAAGATAGTGTTCTTCTGAAACTTGCCATGGTCATGACCGTAAAAGAAGTTAAAATGTCCATTAAATCTCAAAAAATTCTTTATTTATAGCAGAAACTTTTGTTCCTCACGGACTTTAGCTGTGCAGAGAGATAATAGCTGTATCTCTCTGTACAGCCGATTAAGTCCGTGTAGGACGAAATCTTCTGGGAAAAATAAAGAAATTTTTAAGAAAAATAACTTTGCAAGCTAGTGTTTTTAAACAAGGAAAAGCTAGAATGGTCAAGAAAAACAAGAACAAGCAACAAATTTTTCTTAAAAGTGATGTTTAAAGTACATCTGAGAGTTATATTGTACAATATAACTTTGACAATAATTTATGTCAGCGTTAAATTGGCAGTTTTATTTGCCCTGAACGTTTCATATAAGAAAAGCGATTAGATAAAAGTGACCTTTTTGTTAAGTGTTGTATTGTTTTGACAGAGAGGGTAAGAATTAATCTTGTCTATACTTTTTAACGTTTTGCCTAATATGTGTTACTAACTTGACAGAACGACCAACTGGTAAGTGAGGTGCTTCTATTAGTGCAAAACCAAGTTCTGGGGCAAGTTAGCATAGATATATGAGGGCACCAAGGATAAAGAGTAGCTTTCCGCCATTGCACGATGTTGTTTATACTATATTATTTATGCTTGGTTTTCAAGTCTTGTGAAAATTTTTATAATAGCCTAACGATGTTCACTGTTTAATTCTAAGACACGCACTTCGTCTTCACTTGCTGGATTTTCTAAAACTTCATCTTTATCAGCTTCAATCTTAGTTACCTGTACAGCTAATGTTCCCGCCATGTTACTAAATAAAGAATGTCCACAAACTAATATGAAATTTCCTCAACAGATTGTTAGAAAAATCTCTTTGCAGAATTGTAGGCCGTATTGGAGGTTTGCAGCACTTCTCAGTTTTAAAAGTAAACACATGCAGCTGCCAGAAAGAAAAATACTGCAAAGTAAATTCCATACTTTTGACTACATAAAAGATCAAGGGGGGGGGGTAAGAAGTTACCCTACATCAGGTAGTATCTTACACACGTGCTTTGTAAAAAGCGTGAATACTTTTCAACAAAACCAATGTATGGTTGCATAACAAATCGAAAAATATTTAAACACTACTAGCTTGAAAATTTTTCGTTGTGTGCGTCAATATAAAAATGTGAGCAATTCTCCTGGGGTAATTTTTTACCTCACCTTGGCCGGTTAAGGGTGAAGACCAAGTGTTTGGCTGAAACAGTTTCATCAAAATTAGAAATTAGCACTAAATCTTATTGTCTCTTGTATTAGATGTGCGAAATACAATATTTAAATAAAATTTTTAATAAACCAAATATGTGAGGCTTCTACTAAATCGTACCAGTTGTTTGATTTTTTACTATAAAACTGCGTGTTCTATAACGTTACTAATTGTGTACCTACCTTTCAGTTTAACAAAAGGTATCTTTTATCAAAAACTATCTACAAAAAGTAAATGATTGTGTGATACTTTGGAACGCTTAGGGACATATACACGTTTAGCCAGTTTGTGTGGCAATGGCAACCGATGAGCAAAGAAGTAAATTAGATGATGTACTTGCAGTATTCATATTTAATTGGAGACAAAGTGCAAGATGACCAAACGTGTGAAGCCACTGGTTTAGTCTATGCGAAGTTCCAAATACAAGAATGCAACTTTGAGGACGTATTATAAGTTGCAAAACTTTCTAATCCAAACCAATAAGCTGCGTTTAAATACACAAAATTATAAACACACGAACCCATATGAGATAAGAGAATAATGCAACACAACATAAATGGTAACAAAAAGTGATACAACAGCCAAAAAGTAACCACACAGTCTAGTGAGAAACGGTGTCATGCGACGTGTTACTCATGTTACAATGCGGTGCGATACGTTTCATACTTTTCAAAGATAATTACGTACTTACTAAAAACGCAGGACAAAGAATAGAGTTAAATTTAATTAATTAATTATGTTACCTGAATACAAACTCAGTTAGCTTGGAAACTAAGTTTAAATTATTACTGTTTATGGTTTGAATCTTTCGCGCTTTGGCTTCGTCTAGACCGGGTTACGTCTTTGCAACTAAGCCTGATGACGTCAGCGTTTGCGAGGGAGACGTCGATATTAGTGAATACGAGGACTCGTCGCTCGGTTGTCCAGTCTTGATCGTCTTTTGTGTGCGTAATTACTAGGGCGATGCTTAAACGATTATGTCCGTTGCCAGTCATGCCACGTAAGATGAACTGACAAACGCTCTCATCAGTATCTTCGCTTCACCGCGCCAACATGCGCGACGTCACTGGATTAGTCCGGATTCGGACAGTATCGGGTTTCTAGCTCAAGGAAGCTTAGTTAATCGAAACCTATAACGTGATTTAACAAATCGTTGTGCTATTCAGGTGTAATTCAACGTTTAGATTTTGCAAAGCTTCATTGTAGGACAGTCTAAAAGTGTCCATTAGCAGTGTCAATTATTTCGTATGTTTGCCAGTTTCTCATGTCTTTTTGCTTGTGGATAAATTTTACGCAGGCGTTGAGAAAATCTACACATCATCATTTAGTAGTGTATTTTGAAATGTGTAACCATCTGTTATAATGGACCACAGTTACAATTGATCAACAATCCACATCTAGCATTTCCATACAATTCCTTGCAAGTCTAATCTTAAAGTTAATTATCGCAAATTTGAAGCATTTTCCTAATTGAACAATTGTTCACATGCTATTTGGAATATTGCCAAAATTCTGTCAGTGTTCAGTATTCTGCCATTACCCAAATGTGATTTTTGTGATTATTAACGAGTAACCAGCGTACATAGAGTCCCGCGTTGTATAAACACACACTGGCTTCACGCCGCTGGAATGGACTTTCTAGTCATTAGCCAACTAAAACACGTCTGACCCTTAGTATTAACGGGGAAATAATCCAGCCTATTAAATAGTAGAAACTAGGTGTTCAGATTGCAAAACAGACGGTTACTGCCCGGAAAATTTGAGTGAACTGATCAGCCAAACGATGAAACACCGCCAGTGAGTTATTACATCTTGCATATCCATCGTTTAAACAGGAAATTTGCCTACATAGTCATCGCATAATTACGACACGTTATTGCCGCGAGCTGTACAGGACATTAATATCATCAGGAGTCGGGTGTAACTTGTGATCTATCAGGCTATTTAGATGACAAGGTGTCTTCGTGAAAACTAAATAATGTCTGTCGTGTATTTGTTACTTTAACAATAACTGAGCCTACTGCTTTTGGCCTAAATAAAGATTTCTTAAAAAATTCTGCGTATGAAACACGAAGATGCACAAAAAAGAGTTTTCTTGTTACTGTGTGTGGAATAACTGTTGACAGTGGAAGAAAATGATTAAGAACATTTCGTGCGAGGTGCCAAAATGGATTTCACATTCGTAATGAGAATTTGGGCAGCCATAATATGCTCCTTCGGTCTCGTCATTACAGGTAATGTCTTGTATAAATGTTTCTACTATTATTTACTTTTTCCGAGGAGCAGCTAAAGTCAATTAGACGCTTTAGGCGTAAAATTTGTTTGAGTTTTATAATAACGTTTGTAGTTTAACGCAGTGCGCCTTCAATTCAGCACATAGTGATGTTTTTTATGGTTTTATAAACGCCTTGGATAAATACCACGCTGCTGCAAGTAAAAATAAAACATCGTGCTATATTAGGTTAAATATAGACGTACCTACATTCTGTGTAAAATTTAAATATGATTATTTCATGCAAAAATAGTACTTTCTTCAGTAAGATGAAATGACTCTTTTTCATGTTAGAGAAGTATGGTACGCGCGATATATTTGTGGAAAAGCTGAATTTTTACAGCAAGTTGAAAGCAATTTGTGTGCTGAAGAAGCGCAGTGTGCGCGAAATCGTTTACAGTTTTAATGTCATTAATTACAGCTAGTGTATCAATTTGTGTTTATAGGCCCACTAACTGTTGCTTTGATTGTAGTGGGAAGCAGTCTTTTATTTGTTACACAATAATTCTTCCACATCACAGCCAGAGAAATAAGTGTTGTATGGAAATAATTAGGAAAGAAGTAAGCTGTAGCATGTTTGTAGACAGTGTTGTATCAGTGCCTATATTTACAACATGTAATGGGAAATGTAGTGATATTTCTTGATGTGGTCTATCTAACATCTAGTACAAAATCGTGATTGACTTTGCTTGTGTCACATTAAATCTATATTTATACGAAACCACAGTGCTTGTGTCCTTCAGATTTAATTTAGCATTGCCAACATTTTTCTTATTGTCTAATAGGCCCAGTGCTAAAAACTGTTAATAGTGCGGCGGAAATAATGGCAAAAGTTGCCGAGAAATACAGAAGAATTGTTCATTTTATGATAAAAGTCTTAAATTTGGTACATCTGATGTTTAGATCTTCTATTTTCCTCCTTGAAATGGTTGTAGAAATTAAGTCTGCATGGTTATGCAAACGTACCTACGTGCATTATTGCCGTTTTATATAACTATAGGTACATTGTTGCTGTTTTACATAGCTAACAGTAAAGCTTCAGTTCAAGGTTGAAACTTGGTACCTTTATTATGCACGACGGCAGGCATCCTGCAACTTATTCTGAATGGGATTATTGTAAGGCAATAAAAACAACATAAACGTAATTATTACGCTATGAAATTGTATAAATGTATTTGATCACAGGTACGTATATAAAATGAGATAACACACAAACTTATAATAGTTCAATTTTGACAGCTAGTTAGCGTGTTACTACAAGTTACTGCTGCTTTTCTTTTCACTGCCAAAAAAGGTAGTTATTGCAACAAGCACAAACAAGCAAAAACTAACAAACAAACTCTTTTTGGTTATTCTCACTATTATGAATGGTTGTTATGGTTGAAAAGCATGCTGTTATTTATACAAATGAAATTAAACACCCACATAAGCACATGTACGTGTTTTATCTGGGCATTTATCATCCTTTGTATAAATAAGTTGCTGTGTCAATTTGTGGCATATTATCATGGAAATAGAAGAACTTTTAAATAGTTTTAGTCTAAGGGCGACTATAACTGCATTAGGGGAGAAATTATTTACGCAGCTGATAAAGCACGTAAACTCGTGCACAAGAAAGGCAAGGTCAGTGGAGACCTTTCCTCCAACAACTGCAGGATATTGGGCCAGGCGTTGATCACTGCCCCAGCTTTACCGTTAGAATTGACTGGGGTTGGGAGAGGTCCACTGAAGTAACATTTGAACCCCACTGGATATTAAGCTCTGAAGCATGTCAACAACTTATTAAACATTGCTGACAGTCAGCCAAAGATGCAAATGTGTCCAAGAAAGTCTTGTTTGCACAGCTTTGTGCAAATGTGGTGGTGAGTGTGACACATTGTTTTGGAGGCAATATTATCTACGTTATCTATGTACCAGGATCTAAAAAAACGATTCGGACTTGAACTATTTGTTTCTTACTGCAGACTTGTTTATGAGACAGACCTTATATTGCACGTGTAATGTACATATACATGATATTATTACTGTTCATCATTATCATCATCATCATCATCATCATCATCATTAATAATAATAATAATAATAATAATAATAATAATAATAATAATAATAATAATAATAATAATAATAATAATAATAATAATAATAATAATAATAATAATAATAATAATAATAATAATAATAATAATAATAATAATAATAATAATAATAATAATAATAATAATAATAATAATAATAATAATAATAATAATAATAATAATAATATGCGGGCCAAGCCATCTTTTTTCCTCTGTCTGCACATGCCAAGTCTGTTTGGAACCAGTATTGGCAAGCACTACAAGCATTCATGAACATGGCTTCATGGCTACACGTACACACCAAACCATCACGTTACCTGTTTTAGCAGTTAAGATATTGCATTTATATGTTAAAAAAAGATCTTGTCCGTAATTTCGCAAATAAAATTTTCGATTAACTCCATATCCAATATTAATCTCTTTGATGAGTTCTACCATTGTCCAAAGTTTCACAAGTTTTAGGCGAAATGGGTAATTTTTCTACCATTCTGCTGGACAGAATCCGGTGGCCATTTTATTTTTTCTTATTGGACTGTTTTAGCCTTTTTTGCGCTCTTTTTGGATCTAGTAATTTTTTTAGATTCAAAAACGTCTAATTGATAAAATAATTTGCTTTTTGTTTTCATTATCGATATTTGAGCGAAACAGCTAATATACAGCGTGAAATATAATATACGACACATTCTAAATTTTTATTAAAACAACGAATTCATGACCAGCATGAAGACCATGACAACCTGAAGAGTAAATAGTTCCGATGATTTTCTATTGGGAACCATTAACTGAGAAAAAAGGGTGTGCCAGATCCAAGAACATTAGTACTTCCATTCTACTTTCGTTTCATAAAGGATGGGTGCAGAAAGACCAAACTACTCCATTTCTAAAATAAAAGAAATTACACTGAATTGGAATTGGAAATAAAGCAATGAACACTGTGAACTCAACTGTGAACTAGAAAGCGAATGCTTACAATATTTTTAAATATGCAGTCATATAATTTATTCTAAAATCGACTACTATATTACTTACTTGTTGCCACTCACTTATATTTTATTTTCTATGCAATTTCTTTTAGAAGACCAACTCGCCTGCTTACTTGAACTCCTTGCATTTTACGCGTTCTATACAATGCCTAGGTAGTGCACAAAAATCTAGAAAAATTTGGATTTAGCACGAATTATGTTCATTTTACACTTTGCCTCAGCC
Organism: Tubiluchus corallicola; assembly: GCA_030141605.1. Lineage (NCBI taxonomy): Eukaryota > Metazoa > Priapulida > Priapulimorpha > Priapulimorphida > Tubiluchidae > Tubiluchus > Tubiluchus corallicola. Next base: position 13,969 of record JAQGDQ010000256.1, on the reverse strand, counting down.
ACTCTTCGCATTCTGTAAAGATGTAAAGTACGAAAGTTCAGGATTATCTTCACCAATGTTACTTTCGCATAATTCCTGGAAATAACTAGTGATATTCGTGGAACCACCTCAAATACCATGTGAAATACTGCAGCTGCACAATTTTGGCGCTTTTATCAAAAGTGGTCATACCACTATAACCAATAGTGTGCAGTTGACTCTATAGTTGCAAGTTTACGCGAAATCAATGTAATGAATTGCACAAAACTTATCGAATGATTATGCTACGATCAGGTGATAAAGCCGTACGAAGTAACCGTATTCTTCGATTTCCATGTGCCTGCTGGCTTTCCTTCATTAGCAAGCTGCAAAATTAATAGTAACAGTTTGTTGAATTAAAATGATGAGTGTACCTTACCGTATAATGTAATATGTTTGTCTTAATGATACTTGCAGATGTCTTAATGTTTTAATAACTATGATAATCAAATTCTCGTGGATGCTTACGTTTGAGCGTAAAATTTCTCGTTTTTTAAGAAAAGAATCAGCTATTTTTCAGATGTTTATGTAATATAGGTCTAAATAATGGACTTTATGAGTTGAGTATTATGAGTTTTATTTTTCAGCAATATTTCGGACGTCTCTATTCTTTCATTATATTCTACGCTGTGGCTGGAACTGAGTGTTATGTTACATTTTTGAGGACAAAATGTGCCTACCTGACACATGCCTATTCTTGGATCGAATCTGTTTGTTTTGAGCAGGTCAAACTCTTTTTTTAACTCTGAGCTAGAAAGCTGAGTCATGCAAGCATACAACCTCTGTGAATTCATTGCAAAAGTCTTTGCCTGTCAACAGTGATAGAGGGACCCATCTGCGTTTATTCCCAGAAAACAATAAATCTATAACACGAGTGTAAATTCGTACAGAAGCAGCGGTTCGTCACTGCATTTGTCAGTCTGCTACAGTAGTAGGCAATCATTTATTCATGCGCCAGGAGCATCTCTCACTAAGTGTACAAACAATGGCTTCAAAAACTTAACCTTAGGTAACTTAGCCCCTGTTAACCATGGCGATGACTAGAGGCCGTAGTGGTGATAACAGTGACGATGTGACAGTAATGGTGGTAGTGGTGGTGGAAGTGGTACTGATGGTAGTCCCGATGTGTAGCGATGTAACATATTTTTTATAGCGTATGTATAGATGCGTGTTACACGCACGCACGCACGCACACGCACACGCACACGCACACGCACACGCACGCACACGCACGCACGCACGCACGCACGCACGCACACACACACACACACACACACACACACACACACACACACACTTATATTATCAATATGTATATGCAACGTTTTCTATCGACCCTTCTACACTGTAATGGTACTGGTCCGTACGAAGCCATTACATAGCGGCAGTGAATATCAGGTATAAAACAGATTGGCCCAGTCGGTTCACCTGTTCCGTAATAACATAGAGCGCAATGTGTTAGATACTGGGCGAGTTATTTTCAGTTACTTTTAATCTATAAATTACAAGTCCAGAAAGATAGGATATATCTAATTTGCTACTAATGAGGTGTATCTGTTGATGATCTTCTGAAGGAAGCAAGTGAAAATGTAGTTCATAGGGAAATAACCTTTACTCTACAATTAAGCGCTAACAACAAAATATGCTGTACAGTTACCAGTAAGCAGCCATTTTGCATCTATGGGAATATCCAGGTATTTTGAGAAACAACAGTAACATCAATACTCTGAGCAAGCAGTTAGAAACCAACGAGGAACCGGCACTTTCTCTAAAAGGCTTTCTTCTTAAGACTTTTAATAATTAAGGCATTGTAAAGATAGATATTACAAAAAAATAAAGCACCATTATGTAATTCTGTATTGTTGTTTGTGTAGAAGTGATATGGTGAAAAAGGATGTGTTTTGCTTTCTTTATTGCAAAAAAGTCAACCACTTCAATTGATTTTTCAAGCATGGAAGTTGTTTCTGAATTGAAGTTGCCAAATGGACACTGTGGTAACATAGATAGATAGCAAACTTTGAGTTCATTGAGCTTAGTGGGATATTTACGAAAAATAGAACAATGTAAGGACGATTACACTATGTTGAGGTGCGCCAGAATTTTACACAGAAGATTTTATTTTATTCATAAATTGCAATATGCAATTGTCGAAGTGTGACGATATAATAGACAGATAGGGTACTGTTATCTATGCCTGCCAAGTAGTCGAAATTATGCAAAATTTTGGGTATGTCACAGGCTGTTGAACTAGCCTCGCTTATATTAGGTCGCTGAAACTCTGTCAACAATCTCGGCGAGTAGCGAAAGCATCTAATCGCAACGAAACTGACATTTCTTTCTTGTGTTAATTTTTGATGAAGCAGTAAGAGGTGCTCAGTCTGAGAGTTCAGGGATAAAATCCTGCAATGAAGAAATGACTCGCGGATTTAAACTAGCATGTTAAAACGATATGAATTCAATAGCTGGTTAAATAATAATTCTGTTGAATATGGAATGCAGGTCTGCAGAATTCTAGTTTTAATTTACATGTAAGATTTGAACAGATTACACATCTACTGGTAAAGTGTCACTATTTTTGACAGTCATCGTATTGTATGTAATGTAACTAAGACTTGAACAGACTATGTGAAGCTATATTACGCATTTACATAAAATTGCCGCTTTTTCAGACAGCAACTTGTCGCACTGTCCGAATATAAGGGCGACATGGTTTCGCAAATTTCAGTGTTGTGTTGAGAAAAAATTGTCTGTGATGGAACCTTTCTTTGATAAAATATCCACTGGGAGCTGCAATTCCCATTTTTCTATTATCCTGGAAAATAATGAATTCGTGACAAATAATGCTGGAACTTTCTGATCAATGAAATGTGTTTAGTCCGCATATACCCTATATGCTTGACGCAAGCAATGACCTTGCTTTTTGAAAGAGTTAGATTTGTTCGAAATTTTTTTCAAAGAATGGTGTAAAACTCAAAGCTGGAGTCTAGCTTGAAAAAAAGGAAAGGAAAAGTCGGAGCTGAGGTTGGATTTGTAGCAGAAGCCTTTGAATTGTGTTAAAGAATGATTTCAAAATTCAATAATTGTGTGTTTATTTCATCATTTTCTCAGTAATCTTTCTTAATATTATTATTTTCTAAACATGTAACTAATTTCACAATAAAACAACGTCGTTTTCTATTTGCTGTTAAGCAGAGGAGTACTTTTGCTAATTTGCAACACATTGGAGCAAAAATTGAAGACAAAGTATAATTTTATTTACGTTAATTAAAATATAAGAACTGTCTTTTCCACCGTGTTGTTCGGATCTCAGGTTTATCGATCCCGGCCTGATTGCTGATCATTTTTTCTCAAAAACTCATCTTCTGTCGATCGCCGATTACAGTTTTTTAACTCGATGTCCGACTGATTCACCGATCACATTTTTTTTAAAAACCCGATCAGTTGCCTACCTGGTATCACGCAAAGATTTTTTTCGCATGCATGTTTTTTGCACATTCTCATCAAAAATTAAAAAAAAAATTCGTTACAGTTCTTATGTATCAATACAAGTTAAATTATGCAACGTGTAAAAGGCTGCATGTTACCAACGCATTTGGCATTGCCTACTAGTACTGTTTATTTTGTACTATGTATTAAATTTGTCCATGTATACTAAATAAGTGATATAATCTTAAAATCATAGAATTATCTTTGTAACTGACGTTATAATTGTAAATTTCAGATAAAATCGTAAAATAAACATGTGTAAACTGTAAGCACCTATTTGTTGAAAATTCCCACCTCGGGAGATACGGAAATCCTTTTTTACAAACATGGGTGCCATCTGCAGTCATAGATAAACAATTTATACATCACCGTGGATCCGATACTAAAGTCACCGATTCCGATCCGATTGCCGGTATTTCATCTTTAGAAAACTCATCTCCGAACAAGTGACCGATTACTGGAAAGGCTGACTGGTTACTGCCGATCATCTTATTTTCAGCAGTGATTCGGCCGACACACGGCACTGCTTTTCTGCTATTTAAAGACTATTTTTGTATTTGTGGTGACTAAGCAGTATTAGCTTCAATTTTCGACACAAGTTTAAGCCAGGCTTTGCAGTATTCTTACTCACTGAACCTTGAGAGTGTATCCAGAGACACGCAATATTAAATCGTGACTGCAACAGAATGAAGCCAAAATCCCCTAGAACTGCAAGTTAGAGACGACATTTGTAAAAACTAGTCTGGAAAGACGAAGCATTGGGTAATTCTCATAATTACTGCCTCGATATGTCATTTAAAACACTGTTTATCGTTGTCATGAGTCGTTCTTTTTTCGCAAAATTTAGAACAAGGAGTAACTCTATTGTGACGTCTCAATGTAAAAACTGGTTAAAATCTTATTATTACACTAAGAACGAGAAAGAGATAGGTGTTCTAGCGGAAGAGAACTCTTTATATAGATATTTCACAAGAGAATATACCCAAAAATTAAAATTACTCATACGAGGTCATGCCAGATATTTAAGCTGTCGAAGACGGTTGCTCTTATTTGATTCAATCTAAAGTGTTTCCAGTAAAGGCGTGAATTTCGCCTAACGGCTCTGCACTTTTCTTTGAGTGGATAGTATCGAACCACTCACTATATTGCCAGGAATGCTTGTAGAATTTAGAAAATCTGTAATGTGAAATTTTCAAATGCTTAAGCAGTATACGCTCGAAGTTAATACAATTCTGACGAGAGGCTATGAAAATGAAACTTTTTCCTTCCATTTCAATAAAAGTTCGGTATGCATCAAAAACCTTGAACGATTTCTCTCTCTCTCTCTCTCTCTCTCTCTCTCTCTCTCTCTCTCTCTCTCTCCCTCCCCTCTCTCATTCTTTTCTTGACTCTCGCTCTCTCCTCCACCTCATTGTTTCACTCTCTGCAGGTAAAGCAAGTCACAAATGAAAGTATGGTACATTCACAATAATATAAGCCTCCTTCAAACCAAAGTTGATTTTCGAATGCACTGTCTTTTAACTGCTGGTATTTTCTAGCCAGAATTTAAAGTATGCGAGTGTCAGTGTCCGCTTACTATAAAAAATCCTAAAACTTTCAAAACTTGAATAGAAGGTTCAAAAGCTTTTGAAGCATTTATAAGAGCATGATGCTGGTTGTGACTAATTCAAGTTTCGAAGGCTCAATTGTCAGAACAATTAAAAATGCGACAAAAAACGTTTTTAAACTTATACCATACTTTATTTAAAATTCATTTATAAGCCCTTTTCATAAAGCCATGAGCAGGATTTCAAATCCCATAGAAGGTAATTTAATTTATGAAGAGAATCATTATGTGAAACAATGTGAAATACTTTCGAAAAGTCTAAAAATGCTGCTTGCAATTGCGTTACTATCAAGGGTACTGAGCATGTTTTCAATAATTTCAGCAGTTGTTAGTATTGTTGAAAAAGATTTCCTAAACGTAAACAGTATAGTGTAGTCTGTAAGTCTTAAAAATGACTAGGGCGATTTTAAATTATATTATTGAATACTTCTTATGGTGGAGAAAGAATTGTATTCATAGATTTCTTGTTGATATGGATAATTTATAATCAAGAAACATAGTGCAGTAGGAAAAGTGAAAAGAAATAAAGGTATTTCGCACGAACTAGCGGACTAAATTTAGAAAAGTCGCTACCTAATACTAATACAATAGTATATTTATTCACTGTCAAATAGCAATACGCAACAATTGCATGAAAGATCGAAAACAACAGCTGGTGATAGTGGAAAAAATCAACAAACTCGAATAAAAAGCAAATAAAAACAGCTATAAAATAAAACAAAACACTGTACACTAAACATTGTTAGTCCAGTGGTTAGTATATTGCCATATACAGGCTGACGTATCTAATAAACTGAACTAGTTGCTGTGATGCAAACAGATCACCTAGGATAGAGGAATTTAGCATGTTAACCTGCGTTAAAGTTACATTTAAGGTAGGATTTTTACCTTACTACATTATGTAAGCGTTAATTGCTTTTTATTACCTGTGTGAGGAATTTATTATGTTTGAGTTGTCACATATGATCTTAGGTTTTACATAACTAGCCACGTGTTGAAAAGAGGTGCATCATGTAATTGTATTGTAACTTATAACGATTTTTAGCTTCTGGGAAAAATTTTCTGTCTTCCCAATAGTGTTTGTGACTCAAGTGCAAGGCGTAAATTTACATATAAAGTAAGAAACAGCACTTTAGCGAAATTGATGCTGAAAGCAAATATAGATTTCAAGTAAATTCCTGTTTGGACATATTTTCAGCTTGTGCTCTGTAACCGGTCGCGCGTATCACAGTGATCGTCCGATGACTCTGGCAACCAAATGGCGAGGGGCAGGTATAGTAAATAGGATGATGACAATGATGATGACAATGATGGTGCAATGAAGCTAGCACGATTAAATGACAACAAACTACGGTGACGAAGTCAATAAAAAGGGCCAACGACATTTATGCCTATGGTGATAGCCGCTCATTGGTAGTTGCGTTATATTTATACTGTTGTGGAGGAAGATGAATGGCGGAATAGCCACATGAGTGCTTTACGACCATAGTTTAGCAACCGAGAAGTTGTTCAGTGAATGGGCGGCTGACGCTTGGGCTCAATACTCGCTTAGAAATTGACGAATATTCAATTAAAAATGGTTGCTGGTTTTGTTTACTATCGGAACAATTTTGATGTAAAAATAACTCCAAATGGACCAGAAAATCCTCATAAGACACAATACATTTACATGCTGTACCTCTTTTCAACTTGCAATGTGTGGTAACACTCTGTTGTGAATAAGAAAATGTATTAAAACAATGATTGCAATGCACTACACCAAAAATCCACAGAAAATTCTTTGATTTCGGATTATTGACACAATCGCTTTTCTACATAGCTGACGAAGGCAAACATTTTGCGAGATTGCTGAAGTCATTTACCAACATTGATCGCGATTTTCTACTGTTTTTTGTCTCTGAACAATTGCAATGAAAGTCAATCTGTTAGTGAAAAACTGTGAAAACCATTGCTTCGCAATAACGAACTGATTCTGCTCTTTTTATTAAGATTCTGCTATCTTATTGGAATTTTACATTTACAACTTCAATAACTAAAAATGGAAACTTGAATAACAACTTTGTCATGATTTGGATTTGAATTCTGCGATCGGGTTCAACAAGTAAAATTGCATCTGTGGTTATGGTCCAGTAATTAGTACCTCAGCATCCTCAAGTAATACTGCCAGCACTTTTCACTTGACAATCCTGCAATATTTCGCTGCCAAAATTTTTTTGGCTTTTGAGGGCGCCAAGTCATTGACACAGATTTAGTTGCAGACTATTCTTTTATGTACCTTTGCATGACATATAGATATACCCGCTTATATGTGTCAGCGCTTATTAGTCTAAATGTACATAACAAGTGAATTCGAACTAGTTAACAAACATGTTACTTTAAATTATTAAGCTACAATCGTAAGTGTGTCATGGTTAAAATAACAATTTTAGTAAAATGAAAACTTGCTATAGTTGCGTTTAATAAAACTAAACGAGTGTTACAGTATAAAGCACGGATTCATTAAGCACAAGGGCACTTTGCCTGTAACGTATCGACAACAATGAGTCTCCACACAGTACTTTATGAAGTGTGCGCTTAATTTATTTTAAATTATATTTTGTTCAAAAGTCACACGGTCTTTGGTTCCATGGTATAATGCAAAGTTTGCATTCAAAGATAAACAGTTTGCCACTTTCTCGGCTGTAATTTATCGCGTTAACAGCACAGCCAAAGACATTGATCACACAAGCAGGATTAGAGCTGGCGATAAAAAGGTTGTAAAAGAGAATAGATGTACTTGCTGCTTGTGTTATTGCGCTAAAATGGCAATCACGTGTAATGACTTATTTTTTATATTGCAGAAGATAAATTAACTTAACCGGGAATTTAAAATATCGCTGCTTTGCCACACCAAACATGTACTAAGCTATGCTCTATTCTAATTATCATTGGACGAGCTGTTGCTTTAAAGGACAAGAAAAGGGGTACCTGAAGTAGGTTTCAGAACAATCGCCTTAAAAATTATATTACTTTATAGCAGTTTTGTGCGTATATCGTACTAGCATTGAAACGATTTTTTGTTTGTTTTCATTTTAAATCTCGCGTAATACTGTTCCAGCCGCACTATTACATGACGTCTTATTTAAAATGCTTTCACCAATTGGTAAAATGTCGTTGACTCGCCTCCAGGGTGCACCACTCATTAACCAAAAACGTACTTTTGATCTTATTGACTAGATACAGTAATTTAAAATTTTACTTAGTTACTGACGTGTGCGCTACGAATGCTCTGATTATTTTTTCAAACTTTACACAATGTTATCTAAACTGGTTTCAAATGGTCTAACGGTCACCGCGGGAGTTTAAATTTACATATTTTATACAGCGCTACAGTCGATGCAAGCCTTGTATGCAAAAAGGTAGCATGTAAGTGGTATAAAATTTCAAGACGAATTTTTACGCTTTATGTAAGTGGAGTGTTTTCTTGTGCTTTAATTAAAGCTATGTTAACGTCAACGTTTTGTAGGAAGGCTGCTGGAATAACTCATTCAGTATAGCACAAATGAAAAGCTAAAGTAGGCCCAATTATGCATATATACGTATTTTTGTCCTCGCATTTTTCTGTCGATTTGACTGACAGTGTCACTGTAGTTTTAAAAAAGACTTTGCTCGCGAGACTTTATCATATTTTCGCTTTACAAACTGTCTTGCAAAGGTGACATTAAGAAATGATTTATAATAACCACGTTCAAAGGTTTCTCTTTATACAAAAACTCATCAAGCAATGAAGCATTTTCTGCTAGATGTCAAAAGCGCAGTCTCAGAAACGGGTTAATTTGGGAAAACGAAAGTGAAATCAATGTTGCAATGTTGCATGAAAAGGTCTGCTTTTTTGTTTTGCTCGTTTTCCTTAATTTCGTTGTCTTCAGTTCGAAGTCTGTAAACAGGTAATTTTCCACGGGCAGAATGTCTAAAGCCAAATCAATCAAAAGGTAGAATACGTAGCTTGGATACCACTGAGATTTAAAATTACAGGAAGTCCAAGAGATTGTAAGAAATATTAGTTCTTGCCGGAAACTTTATTGCGGAAAAACTTGTTTAAAAGTTCATAATGCGGTAACACAGTATTAGATTGAGCAGAATGCGTCTGCTGCAAATATCAGATTCTTGTTCGATTGCTTGGCTTTGAGAAGTTCTTAAACTGTAAAAGTGAATAACTGCTAAAACTTTTAATTTTTTTAACACTATGATCTGGGAACCTAATTTATTCCACAGAATATTTTAACGACCATTCCTTATTCAGCTCTAACAAGTCGTTGAGTGCATAAAAGCCGATAATTTTAGAGCAGACAACTTTTCATAGACACAAATTTTGGTTCGCGTGACTCTCAAACATAGAATACTTGCGCTCAAACTGATCGTTGCGTGCGAAGTTACTAATAGGCAGGTGAAAGGATATTACATGACCCATTAACTCTAATGCAACCTGAAGTGTTCGTAACGTGTATGAATTACGCAGTAATGTTCACAAAATTTAAGCCCCAAAACATTCTAAAAAATGAAACACTGACCGACCAACAGACTAACAAATTAGCTATCAGCCAGTAAGCAAGCTATCAAACTTACGTTTGTGTTTGTAGCTATGCGTTTTCTTCAGAATACACAGACGATAAAGTACCCGCGTGTTCCAGACCATAAGCACGTCCAAAAAGGCTTTTTTAACCAATAGACTGCATTTTGCATCTCATTGACTAAACTGTGCGTGTACAATTCACACATGCAGGCTTTCAGGCAGAGTAGCTCTACGTACTGCTGCCATGGAGTAAAAAAAACAAGTTGTAAACCATGGTATGAACACCAAGGTCTTTCTAAGGTTCACTTAAGCATTAATCCACATTGAGTAATGATTTTAGTGCCTTTTAAATGTTCTTTAAGACTTAAATTGAATGTACTACCATGGTCCTATTAAACTGGTATAAACGAAAAGCAATAGTACAAAACAAATAAGTGAAATAATTTTCAAATTAGATGTTGTTTGTTTTGGATGAGATTTGTTGTCTCCTTCTTTTCATTCATAATTAACTCTTTAAACCCGAGAGTGTAAAAAGTCCAGTTTGCACAATCAATACTCAGTTGGTAATTTAGGGTGTGATAAGTCTATAATTCTTTTTAAGCTGGCAGTTATATATAAATGAGCATCTTTAACTGCTTGTGGTGTCTTGTATGCTAAGTTTTAAAATGGCTTATTTTGTGCTTAGATATCATAAAACATGTTTGCCTTGCGTTTCTGCATTGTTTAGTTCTCAGACACAAGAAGAGACATGCAGATTTTCCTAAAGCCATGTCATTTTATTCAAACCATTTAATAAACTGCTCGTGTTGTGCAAGAGAAATTTAGCATTCTTCTTAATGGACTGTAGTCAACCCATTATATACGTTTACATGAAATCTAGCGCACACCATTAGCTATCACACACAGATAAGAATGATGTCATGTTCTAAATATTTCTTTTTTTCATATTTCGTCTCTACATGTATTCGTAATATGCATGTGTATAGCGTATGCAAAAATCGTGCGAAATATAGATAGTTATAAAAAGACTAACAATATTCCGAAGATTGGGAGACATCACCGGGTTATTTTGTTAAGAATCTCGCACAAAAAAAACCCTCTGTGAAATGTAGAATACAACCCAGTGCCGCTGTGACCTTTGTAAATTTAAATCCTCTTTGTTAGAAATTTCCTTGGTTGTTGTATTTGTTATCGGCTTGAATTGCCTTGACTAAGGAGAACACTCGAATCCTACGCTAGATTTTCCCAAAATGAGCTAGTCTGTGCCTAATCGATACACGTTTCCAGTTGTTATAAAGTTCGTTTCTCCGCTATGTGGATTGATCCCTTCTACTTTTCGTATATCATTAAATCAAGAAACTGATTGTGCAGATGCTGCAGTTAAGAATATATATCAACAGAAACGTTGACATATCGCCATCATTGGTGTTTAAACGGATAAATTGATAAGAATTTTGCAAGCGTTTAGTAATTCAATTGAAATAGGCGAATTGTATGTTGTTAAAGCACAAGAAAACCCATCATTTAAATAAAGCCGAAAAATTATCTAATTTATATCACTTACCTTATTGCACAGAGTGCTTGCGTTAGCCGCAAAGCTGTATAAAACTTGTAAATTTAAACTCATACAATAACCCTTAGGCGCAGCCATTTTGATAGAAAGTCATTGCAAAAAAGTTTAAGTAACATTGCGTGAAGTTTTAAAAAATAAAGAGAGCATTTGAAGTACACTCTTCACTAACAAAGCAACAGCATAAATTGCTATAAATATTGTCGATAAGATTAATAATACGTTTGTTAGAGAATACTGGTGCACGTTGGTGCACTACTATGACGATGACGACAACGGCGACGCATGACATGCGTGATCACTTATGTCTCATTCATAGAATGGGTCGAATACAGCTGAATCTTAGCCAAGCTTTTCTGAAACCAAGAAATCCTTTAGAAATCACAGCTGTTTTCAATTGTAAACTAATCTGTCGCGTGACAAGGTTTAAATAATTATCAGTTTTTTGCAATATTACTGATGATTTGGTTTTTGATAAGTACATCTCTATTTAAGAGTGCACTGAGTTATACTGTAAGGCCGCGTGCTGACAATATGCTAGCTATGCTGCCACTGATTCTAGCAATTATTTTACTTAGTTAAAACATGATAGGCAAGTTCATTTGAGTTAACGGGATAAATTATGCTGAGACTAGCTCCACTTCCATTACAAACAAATTCATTAAAATTTATTCAAATTGAAACTGTGTCAACATATCTAACAGAATGTAATTAATTATGCTCCTTCTTTCTGTTTAACTGCTAATGAAATGATAATAGCTGCTTCGTTTAAACTTTGTTCGCCAATGTCAAATCATGAATCATGTATATACAGTTTGCTTGGAAGCCTTATCTATTTAGCATGCGTAGCGAGTGCTGTTACTGAGTAGTAGGTGACGCAAATTTCAGAAACTCAAAGAAGCAATGATGAAACAATTTCGCTATATTTGCACAAAGAAATAGTGTTTGCATAATGAGGCTGTTTTGCTATTTTACTGCAGAAAGATTCTCTCGTAGTCTGAGGAAAACTAAGCTTGTCAACCGTTCTAAGTTTTCTAACTGCAGCTGGATTAGTTAGAAAGATTTAGCTTTGGTTGCTTGCACAGTATAAATTATGCACTTAGAATGCCGTGATAGTTCGAATGAATACCTTTAGATTTTCGTAATGACGAAAAGAAAAAGAAGAAGAAAGAGACGAAGAAGAAGTAGAAGAAAGAGCACAGCCACCGCTTCCGCCAAAACCAGCAAAACCACCACTACCACTACCACCACCACCACCACCGCCGCCGCCACCACCACCACCACCACCGCCGCCCCCACCACCACCACAAATTAACAAAAGATCTACAGTTAGTATTGGCCCCCTAGTTACTGCCTTTTATTAGAATGGTGAAGTAATTAAAATTCGAAAAGACAACACGACGTGACAATAGACGAAATAGTTTTGCGGGTTGAAATTGAATTAAGCTCTCTTCTGCGCTAAAATTAGCGATCACGTACAATAAATCAGTTTAAATGGAATTCGTAGAGGTGATCGTGGGTTCATACTTCTGTGGATACTCGCCAGATAAACAGTCAACTAGCCAGTTCCTTTTATGTTCATTTCTCAGACAACTGGCTTCTTGTTTTTTTGGCCAACCGAACAACTGACCGGCCGACAAAGTTAGCCAAAATACTAACTACAAAGCAGCGCACAGCTAGTGACCAAATTAAACCAATAAAATTCGAGCAACCAACTAACAAATTAGCAGCTAAGCGGTATGTCAATCATCCATCTTCTAGATAAGTTAACTGGTCAGTTCGCTAATTAGCCAATAAACCAATCAATCAACCAACCAACCAACCAACCGCCCAACCAACCGCCCAACCAACCAACCAACCAACCAATCAACCAACCAACCAACCAACCAACCAACCAACCACCAGCCAGCCAGCCAGCCAGCCAACCAGCTGGCCGACCATCCAACCGGGCGACCGACCGACCGATAAATCAACCACACAACCAATCAGCCAGCCAACCAACCAACCCACTAACGAACCTACCAACCAACCGATCAACCGATCAATCAATCCATCCATACACCATCCATCCATCCATCCATCCATCCATCCATCCATCCATCCATCCATCCATCCATCCATCCATCCATCCATCCATCCATCCATCCACCGACCGACCGACCGACCGACCGACCGACCGACCGACCGACCGACCGACCGACCAACCGACCGAACAATCAGCCAACCAACCAACCAACCAACCGACCAACCAATCAATCAATCAAACAAACAGCTAGCCAGCCAGCTGGGCAACCAACCAAAAGACGTTGTTTTATGAATCCTAAACCTTAGCACCCTGTACCTCAGTACCTATGATTTCAGTGCCAACAACTTGGTGTCCGCATCTTTCACATCCAGAACATGCGCTCTTGTCCACGTTGTGTTAACATAGTTGCGGACTCAGCACTTTCAGAAATAGCGGGACTTCAAATTTCGCCATTCATCATTGCCTCATGACAGATTAATTAATACATATCAGCGTTCTTGTATTCATATAATTTAATTTGTGGCAATTTCGCAAGAAATGCAGTTTCAGACTGGCTGATTTGTATTTTAATTTCCTCAGAAATCTTTCTGTTATTAATCAGACCAGCACCAGATGTAAAAGACAGTGGCTACATTCTTGCACAGCAAGTGTTTAAAATTATAATAAGTGCTTTAAAATAATTTTTCATTGAGTATTTTGCTATTGTTTGTA
>JAQGDQ010002071.1:0-15967 GCA_030141605.1 Tubiluchus corallicola | reverse complement strand
CAAGCAATACGTAACTGGAACGAAGTACAATGTTTAGTTACGTATTGCTCATTATAGATAATGGATCAGAGATCATCAGACATTGTTCAAAAGACGCGATTTTAGATGGTTAAAGGTACGACTTCACGTGCGCGTAATGCGCGATGCGTACACGACGAGTTTGCATTGCTCTATACGCTTCGACAAGGCAAGTTCAGCTTAAATAAAATTCATTATAGATAATGGATCAGAGATCATCAGACATTGTTCAAAAGACGCGATTTTAGATGGTTAAAGGTACGACTTCACGTGCGCGTAATGCGCGATGCGTACACGACGAGTTTGCATTGCTCTATACGCTTTGACAAGGCAAGTTCAGCTTAAATAAAATTCATTATAGATAATGGATCAGAGATCATCAGACATTGTTCAAAAGACGCGATTTTAGATGGTTAAAGGTACGACTTCACGTGCGCGCAATGCGTGATGCGTATACAACAGTTTATATTTAAACACGTCGAAGTGTTTCAATATGTGCGTAATGCGTAATGCCTGATACGTGAAGCGTATACAACAGTTTAAATTTACACATGGAAGTGTTTCAATGTGTGCGTAATGCGTAATCCGTAATGCGTGACGCGTACACGACGAGTTTGGAGTGCTCTATACGCTTCGACAAGGCAACTGTGTTAGTTCAGCTTAAATAAAATTCATTATAGATAATGGATCAGAGATCATCAGGCGTTGTTCAAAAGACGCGATTTTAGATGGTTAAAGGTACGACTCCACGTGCGCGTAATGCGTGATGCGTGATGCGTGATGCGTATACAACCGTTTAAATTTAAACACATCGAAGTGTTTCAATCTGTGCGTAATGCGTAATGCGTAATGCCTGATACGTGAAGCGTATACAACAGTTTAAATTTACACATGGAAGTGTTTCAGTGTGTGCGTAATGCGTAATGCGTAATCCGTAATGCGTGATGCGTACACGATGAGTTTGGAGTGCTCTATACGCCTTGACAAGGCAACTGTGTTTGTTCAGCTTAAATGAAATTCATTATAGATAATGGATCAGAGATCATCAGGCATTGTTCAAAAGACGCGATTTTAGATGGTTAAAAGTACGACTCCACGTGCGCGTAATGCGTGATGCGTACACGATGAGTTTGTAGTGCTTTATACGCTTCGACAAGGCAACTGTGTTAGTTCAGCTTAAATAAAATTCATTATAGATAATGGATCAAAAGACGCGATTTTAGATGCTTAAAGGTACGACTCCACGTGCGCGTAATGCGTGATGCGTACACGACAGTTTATATTTAAACACGTCGAAGTGCTTCCATGCGTACGTAATGCGTAACCCGTAATGCGCGATGCGTGATACGTGTTCACACGAACGTGATGGCTATCGTTTGAATACGCATCACGCATTACGCGCATATGGAGTCGTAGATTTATACAATAATAATAATAATGCTATAAACGCTTTTGCAAATCCGGATGAAGCATCTACGAATTATTATTATTATAATTCTTTATTTAAAATTTAAAATTGTACGCATATACAAATATTTACATAAAATACATACAGGGACCCTCTATTTGCAGGGTATGGTTAAAAAACTTTGTAAATAAAATAGCTGTTATATTCGCAAGACTTTTAAATACCAATAAATCAATATACCAATAAAAGAACAACTAAAATCAAATAGTACCAATTTGCACAAAACGACCTGTATAATATAAAAGTGACAGATATAATATAAAAGTTCAATATTTTATACTAAAGTTTGTAAAAACGAATCACAAACTAACTCAGAGAAAGCAACTAGCAGGTTTTTGTCTCGAGAGTTATAAATTTTACATCTACGAAGCACTTAGCGAAGTATCTTAAAGGTGAAAAAAAGGTCTACTCACAATGCCTTCCCCTTTTTTCATGCCATTCTTTCGTTGAATTGTATTTAAAAGTGGGTAAATTTTTCTTCACGTACATTTTACTAAGCGGTATTAAACGTAATTTCTAACTTAGCCTAACAAAGGTTTCTGTTTGTTTTGCAGGGGAACCAGTGGAATCGATATTGACTTGAGACGAGTTGATATTGACCAGTGTCCACTACCCGAAGGCTCCAAGGAATTGAACGTGTTCGCTGGAACTGATAAGTGCAAGAATACAACTTTGGTAAGTTAACATTATCATTATAACATTATCAGCTGCTTTATAAAGGAGTTTCACAGTTTCAGTGAATCACAGAGCTGTGCTGAAATCAATTTTGTTACCTGTGATATTATTAGGCCCCATGACACACCAAAGCGCCCGGCGTCTGAAAAACCTTATTCAAATAGTACAGTCATACCTCCGTTGTCGAATTTCGGTTCGAACAAATCGGTTTTCGACCAGAAAATTCGAGCAGAAATTCTCTCCGCTCTCGACCAGAATTTCGGTACTCGACCAACCGCCAAACACGTGACGAACACATGCGCGGCGAGCCGAGTAGAGCCGAGCGTAACCGACCGCACCCGAGAGTAGTCACGCACAAGATTTGAATCGCCTAACATCTCTAAGTGCTTTCTACGCTTATTTTTCTCCGTTTTTTCATGCAGGAACAATTATGTTTTTCTTTCTAAGTAATTCTATTTTGTTTTTCTTATCAATTATATCATATCTACTGTTTGAATAAACATTTTTGCATTATTATATTTCGTTTTAGTAATACTTTACAGTTCATTTGGTGCTTGAGAACGGATTATTTGCTTTTACATTATTTCTTATGGGAATAAATGATTCGGTACTCGAACAAATCGGTTTTCAAACACTTTTTAGGAACGAATTATGGTCGAAAACAGAGGTACTACTGTATGCAGTTTAAAGATTTGTGAAGAAAGTCAATATCTTAAATATTAAGATTCTGCATTTTGTTTTGTAAAATGGTCCTAAACTTTTACTAATGATTGTAAGCGTCAGCGATGTTGTCACATAGTCACAGTCATCATTGAGAAAGAGATAGTGGAGAAAGAGACGCTGGACGCCACACGGTCAGTTTCCAGTGTCTGGCTTCCAACATTCCGATGCATACACTCAAGGACGTTCCAGTTCTGGCTTCTAAATGCTGGACGCGGACGCCAGACGTTAGACTCGTTGGTGCACTACAGACAATAAAGGGAAAGTCAACACTTCTAGGAAGTTAGGCTTATTTCAATGTTCGCGAAAAATGTTAGAAGGATTCAGTAATAAAACTGCAATAAACGCCTCGTGTAATTAGTAAAATCGCTTTAAGGTCACGATCACTTCATGCTTGGTTGCTCACATTTTCAATGCCCATTCTTCCACCAATGACGTCATTCGTGTTGAAGAAAAGTAGCGCACTGTCAATCTTCACCAAAAGTATAAGAAGTTTTTTTCCAAAAAAATTAGATAGCTAATTTTGTAATATTTTTCCGTGAACATTAGGTAAGTTGCAGAAGTTTGAATTAGCTTACGCAGGGCGCGCTTACGGAAAGTCACGAAGTTACATCATGATTTGCAAGTGAATAGCGGCAACCACCATGCCTGAACATTTCTATTCAAAAGTAGTTTATTTTAAATTTATCCTTTATAAGCACTTCCTTGCAAATTTCTTTGTTATCTTTCTAAGCTTACGTGGTAACGATAAAATAAATCCAATGTGCTGAGTGACTTGTTCTTTCCTTTAATATCAGTTTTCCATAACGCTTGTGGAGAAATACATTTCTTCCAAAAAAAACAACCTAAATCAGTCTTTATGGACTTGACATAAAAACTTTAGATGTTATGCTTTGGTCGATCATCTTAATAAATGATTTTGGTAGGTATCTACCAGATGATTGCTCGATAAAGAACCAACCACTTCCTGTGTTTAGCTAATTCGGCCTGTCACTTCCTGTGTTTAGCTAATTCGGCCTGTTACTTCCTGTGTTTAGCTAATTCGGCCTGTTAGTTCCTGTGTTTAGCTAATTTGGCCTTTCACCTCCTGTGTTTAGCTAATTTGGCCTGTCACTTCCTGTGTTTAGCTAATTCGGCCTGTTACTTCCCGTGTTTAGCTAATTCGGCCTGTCACTTCCTGTGTTTAGCTAATTCGGCCTGTTACTTCCTGTGTTTAAGCTAATTTGGCCTGTCACTTCCTGTGTTTAAGCTAATTCGGCCTGTTACTTCCGGTGTTTAGCTAATTCGGCCTGTCACATCCTGTGTTTAGCTAATTCGGCCTGTCACTTCCTGTGTTTAGCTAATTCGGCCTTTCACCTCCTGTGTTTAGCTAATTCGGCCTGTCACTTCCTGTGTTTAGCTAATTCGGCCTGTCACTTCCCGTGTTTAGCTAATTCGGCCTGTCACTTCCTGTGTTTAGCTAATTCGGCCTGTTACTTCCTGTGTTTAAGCTAATTTGGCCTGTCACTTCCTGTGTTTAAGCTAATTCGGCCTGTTACTTCCGGTGTTTAGCTAATTCGGCCTGTCACATCCTGTGTTTAGCTAATTCGGCCTGTCACTTCCTGTGTTTAGCTAATTCGGCCTGTTACTTCCCGTGTTTAGCTAATTCGGCCTGTCACTTCCTGTGTTTAGCTAATTCGGCCTGTCACTTCCTGTGTTTAGCTAATTCGGCCTGTTACTTCCCGTGTTTAGCTAATTCGGCCTGTTACTTCCCGTGTTTAGCTAATTCGGCCTGTTACTTCCCGTGTTTAGCTAATTCGGCCTGTCACTTCCTGTGTTTAGCTAATTTGGCCTGTTACTTCCTGTGTTTAGCTAATTTGGCCTGTTACTTCCTGTGTTTAGCTAATTTGGCCTGTTACTTCCTGTGTTTAGCTAATTTGGCCTGTCACTTTTTATGCTTAACTAATTCGGCAACCAATACGAGATCAGTGCAATTTCGTTTGTGGCAGCGAGCTGACGCCTTGTAATACATCATCTCCTAATCCCACCCCATCCAGCTTTACTCGTCATAACCATTACTCATAAAGCTTAATGCGAGAAACGTTCATGTAAGATATTACAAAAGAGCTTTGTCCTGTACTTTATTAGCCATGATTACTCTCTAGAGTTTTATTATGAGTGCTATATCGTGTATGTGTGTAAGAGTCGCATGGTCTAATCTGTATTCGTTTTCTCTACAACCAGCGTGTTGTCGGCTGATTACGTTACTTCAACATTATACGAAATTGACACGAAGGTCATTATCTTAATATTGCCCTGATAAATTCTAGACGTGCAACTATACGAACAATAAAAAGGTTACCCTGGTATATCCGAGATGTTCTGTTTAGATGCTTCCAAACGAAAGAGACAAGCAAAGAGAAGGCGAGAGCGAGGAAGAGCGAAAGTAGGGAAAGCAGGGAAAGGTAGATATTGATAGGATCATAAATCCACTTAGTCTGTCAGTCCCACAAAAGAGGGATAAATGGGAAAGAAGGCAGCAGAAGGAATTTGACCTTTAAATGTTAAAATATAGTATGAAAGAGGGGAAAAAGCAGAGCAGGAGGGAGAGAGAGAGAGAGAGAGAGAGAGAGAGAGAGAGAGAGAGAGGGGAAACAGAGAGAGAGAGAGAGAGAGGGGGGGAGAGAGAGGGAGAGAGAGAGAGAAAAAGAGAGAGAGGGGGAGAGAAAGGGAGAGAGACAGGGGAGAGAGAGGAAAGAGACAGACAGACAGAAAGAGAGAGGAGGTGGGACGGAAGAGGAATAAGCAGAGAAACAGAATGGAGAAAGAATGGAGAAAGAGAGAGAGAGAGAGAAAGAGAGAGAGAAAGAGAGAGACGGGAGAGAGAAAGGGAGAGAGAGAGAGAAAGAGAGAGAGGGGGAGAGACAGGGAGAGAGAGAGAGAGAGAGAGAGAGCGGGGAGAGAAAGAGAGAGACGGGAGAGAGAGAAAGGGAGAGAGAGAGAGAAAGAGAGAGAGGGGGAGAGAAAGGGAGAGAGACAGGGGAGAGAGAGGAAAGAGACAGACAGACAAAAAGAGAGAGGAGGTGGGACGGAAGAGGAATAAGCAGAGAAACAGAATGGAGAAAGAGAGAGAGAGAGAGAGAGAGAGAGAGAGAGAGAGAGAGAGAGAGAGAGAGAGAGAAGAGAGAGCAAGAGACAGAGAGAGAGAGAGAGAGAGCGGGGAGAGAGATTCTGTTGAAATAACGTCAATCATAATGTCAAATCGGATCCGTATCCATGGCAACGGTAAATAATTTTTCCAACGACAGTTTGATTCTAACGTAGTAAGAAAGTGAAATAACAAGGTAATATCTTTCATAGTTCACGTAACTGCTGAGCTCTCGCTGTAGTCTTGCATCCATCATCATATTTTCCTCCGCATCTCGTTTGCTCTCGCAGCCTCTCGCGCTGATTTAATTTCGCGGAAAATTTGCTTTCTTCAAATCGATTAACCGGCTTGTCGGTTTGAAACACTTCACTTCTCAAGTAACCCTTCTAGAACTCTTATTGTTTTAGCATCTCGGGGAGCGCGTAATTAAACAAGCCGGGACGCTATGGCTGAGTGTCGTCATGGCAATGAAATCACCTCAACCTGCTACGTTCCCTCACCATTAAAAACAGTTGAAATTAAAGGACTAAAAGCAGCTGTTCTTGGGGGTTGAAAAACAATAAAAGTTAAAGGAAGACAGGATGATTTTTCACATACTACCCCATTTTCAAGTCCGATAAAAGTATACATTGTAACACAATTAATGCTGATAAAGCGTTTCTAATAATTAAATAATAGATTAAAAACTTAAGTAACGGCGGGCGAGCCCAACTATTGATGACATCACAACTAACATAATTTTCAACAGCCAAAACATTCCACAAGCGTATTGCACGTGTTTGCGAAAGAGAAAATTGAAGTACAGTGCAACTGTAAGATATTCAGTGTGTTGTACTAAAACTAGGCAAGTTTTAAGATTAAAATTCAAATTTCAAATTCACCCCTGTGCTCACGCCTGAGCTGTCGAATGTGTGTAGTACGTCATAAACGAACACATCTTAACTGAGAGGTTCAGCACCTATTTTTGTGCACTGCGCTTCCAAAATGCAGGTGCCAGTGCCCGTTTAACTACAGAATGGTGAATTTCATGTAATAGCGAAGAACTAGTGGCGCGAACGTGAAATTGTGTTTGTGTGGTAATAATTCTTTCACGTAAGTCATTAAAATAGTATGTTTCCATTCAATATTTAAAGAGTAGATTGTTTTGCTTTAATAAAAGTGCTCAATGTCTTTAACAGAAATTAATAAAAGGACTCAATATTTTGATTACACGGTCTGAACATCCAGGACATTTGCAATGATTATGACTGAAGAGACTCCTGAGAAGGAACGGTATCAAAATCAAGCTCTCCAGAACATTTTTCACATTTTTGTGAGTTTCTCGAAATAATGTATCGGGTCATTTTAATCTCTGCCATCATTACTCCAGTGTGAATCCGTCAGTTCGACAGCTTTGATAACAATCTTTTTCAATACTTTTAAGATGCAATTTTGTGATTTAACAAAATTATTGATAACGCGCATTTAATTTTTCAAATCGCAAATACAAAAAAAAACTAATAACAACCCATGTCGTCATGCTGTACCGAATCCTAAATTTGTAATACTGTAGCTGCGAGTTACTTTTTAATTGAAGTTCTCATATCTTGGCGCTAAATGCTAAATAGTTTAAATTGAAACGAACTAAACTCATTTGAATTGAATTGTATTGAACTGAACTGAATTGATTTGAAGTGAAATGAAATGTTAACTGTGAACACAAGGCGTCGCCACAATACATTGCTCACGTGACCTCTGCACACGCATCGATCATAGTCACCAAACCAGATCGAGTCTCTCATTATTAATACAAAACAATTTCAATAATTAAACTGTAACACGTCATCATAATTACGCTTTAGTCGTTAAGAAGATGGATGCGAGTTATTTGATCCGGTCAATTAGGATGAAGGTTTGCAATCAGTCTTCATTGCAGCAGGCACACCTTTTCAAAAACTATTAGCAGGTAACGCAGCCGAAGTTTAACCCTTAGAAGTCACTTCAGAAACCAAGAGGCTCCAAATTCATGATGCAACGTTTGTATATGATTAGAGGTCGTGCCCTTCTAACACAAAATCATTGTAATATAAGTTTGACATGATTACAAAATGACTGAAGTTCAAATTATAAATAA
This sequence comes from Tubiluchus corallicola, assembly GCA_030141605.1. Classification (NCBI taxonomy): domain Eukaryota; kingdom Metazoa; phylum Priapulida; class Priapulimorpha; order Priapulimorphida; family Tubiluchidae; genus Tubiluchus; species Tubiluchus corallicola. The sequence continues at coordinate 7,846 of JAQGDQ010002071.1, read as the reverse complement.
AATGGAATAGGACAGCGGCAACGGAGGTCACAGTAATTGCAGCAGCTGCAGCTACAGTGGAACAACAGCAATGGCAACAGTGGCAGCAGCAGAAAACGACAGTAACATCGAACATCAATAATTCGTTTCACTGTTTCAGCAAACTACGGGTTATACGTTGATCGTGGTGGTGATGGTGGTGTGATGTCCATGTTTGTAGTGGTAATGATGATGACGAAGATGATGACGACGACGACGATGATGATGATGATGATGTTGATGTTGATGTTGATGACGACGACGATGATGATGATGTTGATGTTGATGACGACGACGATGATGATGATGTTGATGTTGATGTTGATGATGATGATGATGATGACGATGATGATGATGTTGATGTTGATGATGATGATGACATATCAAGTTTAAACTCATGGCTTACTAGAACAGCTCACTGGTTTATTAGTATCATTAGCCTGGCTTTTTCTAGATCATTCTCTTCTGTTGTAAATACGTGATGGCAACAGTCTTTGTGGGACTGAATCTTTTGGCTGGTCTTCTGGTAGGCGACGTTTTAGGACACCTCACTGGCCCGTCTTTCTTTCAATTGCCCGCTTGCGAGTGCCAGTCGCCTTGCTTTTCTTGGCTCATCAGTTTTTTACCAAGTATCCTAAAACATTTGCCTTAGTGTTCGTCTAAAAATTTAACCTTCCCCAGTCGCCCCGTCCAAATGACCAGATTTAAACTCAAATGTTACATTCTTAATGCTTAACTAGCCAGAAATTGCCAAAGAATGAAATAATACTGTATTATATACATTCTTGTCTTTAGTCTACCACTTCCTTGTTGTCACCAATTCTCAGCCATGTTTGTCGTGAAGTACACGATTCCATTAATTGTTAGTTAGTTTATTAATTTGATTAATTATTAATCACTTTATTAATTTGTTTAATTATTAATCAGTTTATTAATTTGATTAGTTATTAATCAGTTTATTAATTTGAATAATTATTAATCAGTTTATTAATTTGATTAGTTATTAATCAGTTTATTAATTTGATTAGTTATTAATCAGTTTATTAATTTGATTAGTTATTAATCAGTTTATTAATTTGATTAATTATTAATCAGTTTATTAATTTGATTAATTATTAATCAGTTTATTAATTTGTTTAATTGTTAATTTGTTTATTAATCATTATATATACTTTGCTGCAATGTTTAATTTAATTCTCATGTAAAGAACTCACTAATTTTCATAATTAAAATGAATTTATTCCTCTGCCTTATACAGTCTGAACTTTTATTATTTATACTAGAATTTTGAATATCCGGTAAGCATGACATTTTCTTTATCCAATCAACTTAATTGTGGGCTTCTTTCATACCTGTATAGAAAAATCTTACCTGAGCAGTTGGCTTTCAGAGCTTGGTACATGCAACACTGTTAAAATTTGTGCTTCTGCTGTATAATCTTTATGCTGAGAATAAATAATTTGTGGGGTGTTATCTAAAAAGGTTAAATTTTTAGACGACATATCATGTAAAGTATGACCATCCCACAAATATAATTTACTTGTCTGTTAAAACTCTTAAAGTGAAAGAAATATATGACATGTATTGTCTTCATTTCATGTATCAGTATCATAATTCACTACTTCCACCATACTTTAGTCCAGTTTCAAATCAACATGATCATTACACAAGATATTCAGTCGAAAACTATGTACTCCCTCTTCCAAAAACAAATATAATGAAACAGGTATCAAAATATAATGCTATTAAAATATGGTCATCAATTCCACGTGAAATGAAAACTCTTAATCTTTATCAATTTAAAAAAGCATCAAAGAATTACCTACTACAACGGTATAATTAACTCACAATTTTACTCATCCTGATCTTAAGTTACTAACAAAACTTATTTTGTTCTCATGTACGTTATAACTGATGAAAATGTAATGTTAATTGTCAATTGTTTCAGTTATTTGGAGGAGGACTCGAAAGCTAAATGCTCCTTCCTCCTCCTCACAGTAACTCGCATAGTTTATTTATTTTTCAATGTAATATCAATTTCTATGTATGTTTGAGTTGCTGTAGAATAAATTCATAATTCAATTGTCAAGCTATATGTACTTTGTTTTCTGCTTTGTTCTTGATTCATCTTAAATTCTACTAAAAACAATCTACATCGCACAAACCTTTAGATTTCCATAATTAAAGATATTTCTCTTAGCTATTGTAAGCTTTTCTGTAAACAATTAATCGATCTATTGATTTATAGTGTCTATATCGATTACATGAATTTAACTGACAAATTCCTGCGACAGCGCCGGCCCCAGTACCGCACCTTGCCGTATTCCGCAGCTCAAGTAGAACCGTGACCGCGGCGTAATTGAGATTAACGACTTTGCAAATGTCATTAGGTTGATGGTGTACGTCCTTTGTGAATAGTGTCCGCCAAAGTAGAAGCCGCCCAGCCAGCCGCATTATGAAGCCATGTTATAGCTTATAGAAATTGACAAGCTTTTCTGAGATTGCCGCAGATAATCGCGCGAATCGAGTGAAATATTTTGCCAATTGTCGGCAATTTCTGCTGCAACATCACAGCAGGTAATTTTCGTTTGATGTTTGAATTGCCATCACAGGTACATTGATACTTCCCATACGTACAGGAACGACAGGGAAAACGGGTGTCGTTGATTGTAATTTAGATTGTTTGCCATCATGTAATGTCTAACCTGGGTATAACAACATTCGTAGAATGGATAAACTGAAATAAGATTTATTGATGGATGGATGGATGGATGGATGGATGGATGGATGGATGGATGGATGGATGGATGGATGGATGGATGGATGGATGGATGGATGGATGGATGGATGGATGGATGGATGGATGGATGGATAGATAGATAGAAATTTTATTTCTATCTTCTATTGTCTAACCTAGGTATAACAACATTCGTAGAATAGATAAACTAAAATTAGATTTATTGATGGATTAGATAGATAGATAGATAGATAGATAGATAGATAGATAGATAGATAGATAGATAGATAGATAGATAGATAGATAGATAGATAGATAGATAGATAGATAGATAGATAGATAGATAGATAGATAGATAGATAGATAGATAGATAGATAGATAGATAGATAGATAGATAGATAGATAGATAGATAGATAGATAGATAGATAGATAGATAGATAGATAGATAGATAGATAGATAGTAGATAGATAGATAGATAGATAGATAGATAGATAGATAGATAGATAGATAGATAGACAGATAGATAGATAGATAGATAGATAGATATATAGATAGATAGATAGATAGATAGATAGATAGATAGATAGATAGATAGATAGATAGATAGATAGATAGATAGATAGATAGATAGATAGATAGATAGATAGATAGATAGATAGATAGATAGATAGATAGATAGATAGATAGATAGATAGATAGATAGATAGATAGATAGATAGATAGATAGATAGATAGATAGATAGATAGATAGATAGATAGATAGATAGATAGATAGATAGATAGATAGATAGATAGATAGATAGATAGATAGATAGATAGATAGATAGATAGATAGATAGATAGATAGATAGATATATATATATTGTAATAATAATAGATAGATAGATAGATAGATAGATAGATAGATAGATAGATATCTTATTTCTGAAAATACTGAAATTAAATTGTTCTTTCTATGCAATCTTATTTGTTTGGACGCACTTGTTTGAAATTTCAATAATTTTCATCTATGCACAGCACTGCATTTTAGTAAATATGCGTTGCACAAGCTGTAGTACGTACTACACGTGCTACACGTAATAAACAAATAACTTATTTAGTACTTTATCATCTACGCCTTGGCTCCGATGAATAAATAATCCGTGTATTGTTCGATATCGGATTGAACAAGCGCAATATTACGTAGCTGTATAGAGGTAAATAACTAAATATGCATGATTATAATTAGACATAAGGGTGTTTCTTATGTCATGGAAACAAATACTCCATTATTTATGTAAGTGAGAACTTCAGGCTTCAACACAACACTCATACACTGCAAATATAATTTATCGCCTAGAAACGAATACAATTCATAACAGAAATTTCAAATTTTTAATATAGCAGTATAATATCAATTTATTAAATACTGACCAATTACAAAAAAAATTATTAAGAAATAACAAATCAATTGCTCTCTAGCAGATGAGAACGTAGGTTGTTGTGGGACATTTAACAATTTAAAATGTTTTTCTGTAAAGCATGTATTAGGAGCATTGTAAATTACTATTGGGAAAATGGGCTTTATATACACACTAACGTTTTTTGTATATAAATTAGTAAGTTTAAGTAAACTGTAACTGTAACTGTAACTGCAACTGCAACTGTAACTGTAACTGTAACTGTAAGTGTAACTGTAACCGTAAATGTAACTGTAACTGCAACTGCAACTGCAACTGTAACTGTAACTGTAACTGCAACTGCAACTGCAACTGCAACTGTAACTGTAACTGCAACTGCAACTGCACTATAACGGCTTACCACGCATCTTCGGTCATGTGAGGAATGCGCTGTTGTCAATTTAAAGGTTCTGGGTTCGAATTCAACTGACTTCGGGTGTTTTTCGAGACCTCCCTGTTCACCCTCAGTCTTAGCTGGGCATATTTGATTACGTACTGGGGCTAGCCACCTGCCCCCCCCCCCCCCCCCACCTTGTAGGACTTTAACCTTGCATCTCTTCGCTTCGTCAAGGGCACGTAACTATTGTTCTTTCTTTTTCTTCTTTGAAAATGTCTTAATAAGCATAGCTAATGACAGTTTCGGTAAAGATGAATTTAACTATGTTGCTAACTGTAAAAAATTCCAATGTATACATGAGTTTATATTACGTACTAAACGCTTCCAGTAGTTTCTATCTGATATGAAATGCATCAGTCTTAAATAATCGTACATTAATATTTACTAACCGTCATTTTCTACTAATGTCTAATGTATCCCTGTAGTAAAACTTTAGTATACTAAAGTATACTAAAAACTAAGTATAGTCTATTCTTACTGTAAATGTTCTTGTAAATAGTGTATAAAGTCTGATGTGGTGAGGATCTTAAATCATGTTGTACAAAGTGCCTGATCCAATCCTAAATAAATTATGTTTAAACTAAACTAACTAATGACAGTAGCATATGTCAGGCACAAGTGGGTGCTATTATAATTAATACTTCCAGGGATTAAGTGTTTATATATATATATATATATATATATACATCATGCGTAATATGATAACAAGGAAAGCTGGAGAAACCCTACGCCTCTCAGAACGTGTTTTACGCTCACTAGAGTATGGTATGACCTAGTATGGTATCAATCAATTTCATGCCTGGAACGTATAGCATAAATGTCGAAGCTATTACGGTACAGATTGCAAGCTGAACTCTAGGCTAATAGGACACCAGTATTATTTTAATAGATCAGTAGAAGTACGTTTCTTAACATTGATCAGTGCTGTTCTATTGTTTAAATACGTAAGAAACATATGTGGGAGGTTCATTTCTATTACCCAACTAATGATCAGTGCTGTTCTATTGTTTAAATACATAAGAAACGTATGTGCGAGGTTCATTTCTATTACCCAACTATTGATCAGTGCTGTTCTATTGTTTAAATACGTAAGAAACATATGTGGGAGGTTCATTTCTATTACCCAATTATTGATCAGTGCTGTTCTATTGTTTAAATACGTAAGAAACATATGTGGGAGGTTCATTTCTATTACCCAACTAATGATCAGTGCTGTTCTATTGTTTAAATACGTAAGAAACGTATGTGCGAGGTTCATTTCTATTACCCAACTATTGATCAGTGCTGTTCTATTGTTTAAATACGTAAGAAACATATGTGGGAGGTTCATTTCTATTACCCAACTATTGATCAGTGCTGTTCTATTGTTTAAATACATAAGAAACGTATGTGGGAGGTTCATTTCTATTACCCAACTATTGATCAGTGCTGTTCTATTGTTTAAATACGTAAGAAACATATGTGGGAGGTTCATTTCTATTACCCAACTATTGATCAGTGCTGTTCTATTGTTTAAATACATAAGAAACGTATGTGGGAGGTTCATTTCTATTACCCAACTATTGATCAGTGCTGTTCTATTGTTTAAATACGTAAGAAACATATGTGGGAGGTTCATTTCTATTACCCAACTATTGATCAGTGCTGTTCTATTGTTTAAATACATAAGAAACGTATGTGGGAGGTTCATTTCTATTACCCAACTATTGATCAGTGCTGTTCTATTGTTTAAATACGTAAGAAACATATGTGGGAGGTTCATTTCTATTACCCAACTATTGATCAGTGCTGTTCTATTGTTTAAATACGTAAGAAACATATGTGGGAGGTTCATTTCTATTACCCAACTATTGATCAGTGCTGTTCTATTGTTTAAATACGTAAGAAACATATGTGCGAGGTTCATTTCTATTACCCAACTATTGATCAGTGCTGTTCTATTGTTTAAATACGTAAGAAACGTATGTGGGAGGTTCATTTCTATTACCCAACTATTGATCAGTGCTGTTCTATTGTTTAAATACGTAAGAAACATATGTGGGAGGTTCATTTCTATTACCCAACTATTGATCAGTGCTGTTCTATTGTTTAAATACATAAAAAACGTATGTGGGAGGTTCATTTCTATTACCCATGATCAGTGCTGTTCTATTGTTTAAATACGTAAACATGTGGGAGGTTCATTTCCATTACCCAACTAATGATCAGTGCTGTTCTATTGTTTAAATACGTAAGAAACATATGTGGGAGGTTCATTTCTATTACCCAACTATTGATCAGTGCTGTTCTATTGTTTAAATACGTAAGAAACATATGTGGGAGGTTCATTTCTATTACCCAACTATTGATCAGTGCTGTTCTATTGTTTAAATACGTAAGAAACGTATGTGCGAGGTTCATTTCTATTACCCAACTATTGATCAGTGCTGTTCTATTGTTTAAATACGTAAGAAACATATGTGGGAGGTTCATTTCTATTACCCAACTATTGATCAGTGCTGTTCTATTGTTTAAATACATAAAAAACGTATGTGGGAGGTTCATTTCTATTACCCAACTATTGATCAGTGCTGTTCTATTGTTTAAATACGTAAGAAACATATGTGGGAGGTTCATTTCTATTACCCAACTAATGATCAGTGCTGTTCTATTGTTTAAATACGTAAGAAACGTATGTGCGAGGTTCATTTCTATTACCCAACTATTGATCAGTGCTGTTCTATTGTTTAAATACGTAAGAAACATATGTGGGAGGTTCATTTCTATTACCCAACTAATGATCAGTGCTGTTCTATTGTTTAAATACGTAAGAAACATATGTGGGAGGTTCATTTCTATTACCCAACTAATGATCAGTGCTGTTCTATTGTTTAAATACATAAGAAACGTATGTGGGAGGTTCATTTCTATTACCCAACTATTGATCAGTGCTGTTCTATTGTTTAAATACGTAAGAAACATATGTGGGAGGTTCGTTTCTATTACCCAACTATTGATCAGTGCTGTTCTATTGTTTAAATACATAAAAAACGTATGTGGGAGGTTCTATTCTATTACCCAACTATTGATCAGTGCTGTTCTATTGTTTAAATACGTAAGAAACATATGTGGGAGGTTCATTTCTATTACCCAACTAATGATCAGTGCTGTTCTATTGTTTAAATACATAAGAAACGTATGTGCGAGGTTCATTTCTATTACCCAACTATTGATCAGTGCTGTTCTATTGTTTAAATACGTAAGAAACATATG
>JAQGDQ010001163.1:0-58090 GCA_030141605.1 Tubiluchus corallicola | reverse complement strand
GTCTGATGCATGTGTTTTCGCCTGCCTGCGTTTGTTGTTTGCAGGTTGTCTGCTTTGTTTGAAGCAAGCGCTTGCCTGGATATCACAGGGGATGTCCATTTCACAAAGTTAAACTTTTGCTAAATTTTATCATCAATGACCAATGGTAGAAGTGCTATTCGGAACGTACAAGGAGGGCATTTTCTAAATAAGTGTCGTTAGCCACACGTGTGAGATTATTTTGGATTTAAGTTCTATTTGCAGTAAACCTATTGCTTTTTTATCACAATAAAACTGATCTCTAATGCGTTATTGGAATTTGTACATGAGCTTTCTTCTGTGTATAATTAACACAAATTATTGTCTCTAAAATTAACAATAAGCTAACAATTTATCATTTACTTCCCAGTAAACATTGAAATTATGAGCCTGTTCTGGCATTATTACGCCACATTCTGGCATTGCTGGCATAAAAGCACACGCTCATTGGGTCAGTGATGGCATGCCGCTTTCAAACCACTTATTATACAAGTAAGTACTGTATGGTATAACAGACCTGAAGCACTTAAATCCCAACAAGACAATTTTATCAGAAAATGTTTCGGTGGCACTCATGACCTCAGTTATACTGCTGTAGCCAGATAGTTTCCCGTCCCACCACAAGCACCTACATTGAACAGGCCACTGAGTTCGCGATCCCTTCCTTACAAGTTGCCAAATTTTATAAAACAAATACCATTGGTAAGTAGAGCAGCAAGATCAAACAGACCTAGAGGACCTTGAATAAGTCCTAATTGAGAGCAGGATTATAATCACAGTTTTAACAAATATCAAGCTATAAATCCATGGTATGCTGATACTAATATTCAGTTTGGTTGATTCAGTAAATTCTTCCTTGGCATTCCAATACTTCTGTGGTGTAGAGGAACTAATCTATAATCCTACAAAAGACAAAAAGCAGCTCCCCCATTAATGTTTGGTGGATTCTCTGGGTTCATAAAGGTAAAAATAGTCATTGTGAGCTAATGTCAACGTTATCAGCACGTCTCTCACCAAACTTTTGGGAAATGTAAGAAGGCATAGTACAGAAATGTTGTGTCAAAACTAAGTGCATCACAAAAGCATTATTAACTTGGGTTTCCTTCTAAAGGTGTATGTTCACATACGTCTAAAAATGTGCAATGAGCTGACAGATGTGGCGCATCCAAGAATGGCAGGGTATTTATGCTGCAGTTTATTTGGTTTTAGCAAATTCCAGGCCTATTGGTATTGTTGCACATTCCTGAATGTAATAGTAGATGCCCAACACTAATCAATAGTAATCAGTATTGATATGTTTACAGGAAGCACTTCAAACCTGGGGCTTTATTTTCTGGATAGACACATCCTTTCGGGCGCTACCAGGTAGAATCGAACAGCTGAGAACCTTCTATGACTACACGAGAAAGAAGTCTGGCATCGCTGCCTGGTTACAAAACCGGAAACTATACTGCTTTGTACATCCGGGCATGTACAGCTATTTCAATGCTTCTGTAGAATACTACAGAAAACAAGGATATAACGCCATTCACGCTACGTCTCTCCTGCTGTACAATACCCAGTTTATTTACCAGTCAATTGTGTCCCCGTGGACTGAATGTGCTTTAAGGGAGGACTGCATTGCGCCTCTTGGGTCAAAACTTGGTCCATGCAACTTCTCTGCACCAAATAACTACTGCTGCCACAGATACGACCAAGCAGCGCTTGGCATTATACTTCTAAAAGCTTTTCAGTACGACTTCACAACATGTTGTAGCCGACAGATGCCGTTTTACTATCACAGAGGTGACGAGTCGGGCAAGATGCTCCTCCAAAAGCTTTGTGAAATCTGAACTTATTGTAACAGTTGGCACAGTGCGTAATCCCATCCTACCTTCTAGAATATGTATATCTATATAGAATATAGAAGAGGTGTATATTTAAAATGCATGTATTTGTCATATTTCTTAATTATTGTTGTGTAATACAGTTACTTCAATATAAATTAATTGCCAGGTATCTGATAATCAGTTGTCTGAGAAAAAATCTGAAACAGCAAAAAACAGTAGACCTTTAGAAGAAAACATTTCTGCAGGTTTTCGGCTCAAGTTTTATCCCTTTAGTGATGACATTCCTGCTCGCATCCACAGCAAAAGTCTACGTTGACCAGTGTCCAGTTATGTTGTAAGGCCACTATAATTCTTGCAGATCAAAGTCAGAATTTGTCGCTAATGTCTTAGGAATTATCAACAATACATCAGCAAATGCTTGGATTCCCAATCTCCCTCTGCATTTACCGTTTTCCTAAACACTGTAAGCGTATGGTATGCCGCATTCCCAATTGCCCCTTCATCTGGAACTACGAAGCCATCTCCGATTGCAGTTGGAACAGCAGGTACTCTATCGTGAAGTGCATACTTGGTTTTCATCACAGTATGCAGATAAGGACTCTCGACAAGGATGGTAACAGGTGGAGGATTTTGACACTTCTCGAAAAAAGTTAACTTTTGTTCGCCAAGAAGATGCTTATCGTACAACTCAACTGACCTAAAGCATCGGAAATAAGTCAAGTGAACACAGCAATATCTCTACAAGCCAATAGAATCCAAACCAAGTTACGCCTCTTTGCACGCCGCAATGCCTTCTCTTGAAAAAGCTGGCATTGGGTCAATTCCCTTTTGGTTAACTACAACAAGTCTCTTGGCAATAGCGTCACAGACGTTTTATTCAGTCTTGTGTTGAGTTACCATTATTTCAAACATAGGCAAATAAATTGTTTCCTCACCCAATTTAAATGCCAATACAACATCAACTAAAAAACATCAACCTGTCCCTGGTGAACTTTTGTATGAAGAGATGTGTGAGCAACACTGATAAGGGTGTTGTAACTGTAAGCGAAGACGATTTGTAATAGATCTTTGGTCTGAACGTCTCTGTTAAAACACTTGCGATCGCTAATTGTGCATTCGAGCAAGTTTTCGAAAGTTCGGATGATGTAATCAAAATTTTCCGTTAGTTTGTTCTTTCTCACTTCTCGCGTGTATGTCACAATACCGTCACATAATTGCTCTTGGTGGGCGAGACAATTAAATTCCATTCAGAAGTTCTTATTTGGCTGACTCGCAATACAAAACATACCAACAATAACAACAATAACAATAATTATAAGAAGAAGAAACGGTTTGGAAATTGTATAAATCGGCCTCGAGGAGAGTGAGCTTTCGAGAGTCACGGAAACACATGCATGGTGCAGACAGAGAAATGCATACAATATATCTAATAGTTAAAACGATATAACTGTTATAAAAACAATTAATGATAATAATACAGACAAATGAGTTTAGGAGGTAAGCTTACGTGTTATTAACAAATCAAATATACGCTTTTTAAAACGTTAGAATTGAAGTTCTTTTGCCCAATGAAAAATTAAGCCTAATGTTGGATAGCAATATATGAAGGATTTTGGTAACCGCAACAAATGTGAATAGCAGGAAGGTGAAAGCTACCAATAGCTCTATTAGTAATATGGCATTGGATTTGTTGAACAAATGTTAAATAATTGACAAATGTAGGAGGATGGTGATATAAATCATTAATTCAAAGATATCAATTTCTATAACACGTGATCACGATTTGTTAATTGTAGCAGTTTATAAATGGTTCTATACATTTGTTTTGCAAAGTTTGTAGAGATTTGAGATTCGTATCAAAAGCTGATCCATAACTCAATAATCAATAGCAATGAAAATGCTAAACAATAGTAAACGTTTACAAGAGTCTCTACATGATTTTACAAGCCTAATTTATGTAATACACCAGAAGGCTGAGCAAGTTTCATCTTTATGTGATTTACATGGTGTTTTCAAGTCATTTTGTTGTCTAAAATTACACATTACACCTATGTATTTATCATACTCCTAAGACCAACTTTAAAATTTTCAGTATTTATAATAAATCTACCTCTGAAAATAACATTGTTAAATTTTTTAGGTTTAATAATTTATTGGCAAGAAACCACACATATAACATAAGCAGCTTTGCATTGATGACGCTTTGAATTTCATTTAAAGAAATATTTAAATAAAATATTTTCATATTGTCTGCAAATAGTCTAAAACTGAGCAGTCTGGGTATGTTAGGCAGATCATTTGTGTAGACCAAAAAAGCAAGTGTCCCAAAATTGACTCTTGTGGCACACCACAGATGTTTTTCGTAGACCGTAACAAGCATTTTGAATTTCAACACACAGAACAATTTTTGAACCACCGTCAGTATCCTTGACACCATAAAAGCATAATTTTTCCTGAAGAATATCAAAGGCTTTTGTTAGATCAATAACTAAACTAAACAGTAATTTTTTATCATCAAGATTTCATACCTACGGTCCATAATTTCAAATAAAGCATACTGGGCCGAGTTTCACAAAAACCAAATTGATAGTCATATAAAATATTATTTTCATTAAAAAAGAATAGGGCTGATTAAATGCTAATCTTTCTCTAATTTTTAACACAGTTGGTAATATGGATACTAGTTTGTAGATTTTAAGGACTTTATAAGAAGATTCAGATTTATAAGTAGATACTACTTTACAGCATTCAAGATTCTTTGTGAATATTCCTGAATTATGAATTGATGTTTTTTTAAATTTATAAAGATTAAGAGTTTTCATTTCACGCGGAATTGATGACCATATTTTAATAGCATTATATTTTGATGACTGTTTCATTATATTTGTTTTTAGAAGGGGGAGTACATAGTTTTCGACTGAATATCTTGTGTAATGATCATGTTGATTTACGACTGTATGATACTGATACATGAAATGAAGACAAAACATGTCATGTATTTCTTTCACGTTAGGAGTTTTAACAGACAAATAAATTATATTTGTGGGATGATCATACCTTGCATGATATATTAGTTTGAGAATTTTGTTCTGGGCAATTTGTAAATCTTCCAGATTACTTTTATATACACCACCCCAAGACATGACGCCATATATTAGATGGGTAGACTAAACTGTAATGCATTTTCATCAATGTTTCTCTGTTAATAATTTGTAAATGATTCCCAAGGTTTTACTCAATTTATGCTTTATTATACTTATTTGGTACTTCCAGTCTAAGTGCTCATCAAGAAATAAATATTTAACACGTGACTTTTTTTCAACAATAACATTACTAAGAACTATGGTTATATTTGTTGATGGTGTTCTACTTTTCTTTTTTAGGAGCATGAAGTTAGATTTATTAATATTCAATGAGAACTTGTTTACATTCAGCCATTCTGTTACTTTATATAAATGGGTATTCATTACACTCTCCAAGTTGTCTATATTTGAATCACTTAAAAAATATCTGTATCATCTGCAAAAAGTTTGAAGATTAAATTTGAGCAACTTAGTTGCATATCATTTATATATAGAAGAAATAAAGTGGTCCTAGAGTAGAACCTTGGGGAACACCATGCTTAATTGGAAGTGTATTGGATTTACATCCATTTAGTTCGACATACTGGAGACGATCACAAAGATTTGAACCATCATTGAGCTGAATGTCTTATACCATAATAATGCAATTTGTCTAGAAGAATACAATGATTTACCGTATCAAATGCCTTTGATAAATCTATAAACAGACAACAGACATACTGATCATTATCAAGCGCCTCTGCAATTTTATTAGTTATTTCAAGTAATGCTAGTGCTGTTGAATGCGACTTTCGAAAACCGAATTGATAGTCATATAAAACTTTGTTTTGTAGAAGAAAAGAGGACAGTTGATTAAATGCGATTTTTTCAAGTATTTTAGAAAAAACACTTAATAGTGAAATTGGTCGATAATTAGGTAACTTAGTTTTACTATTTGATTTATAAACAGGAATTACTTTAGTGAGTTTAAGCTGTACAGGAAAAATACCAGTATTAGATGATTGATTATATATGCTTGGAAATGACGGAAACAGCAATTTTAGCAAAAAAATTACTGACACCATCTGCACCAGGGGCTTTGTTACCCTTATTTCCTGTTAATAATGAAAGCAGTTCTACTTCATTAGTAGGTTCAAATCTAAATTCATTAGTGAGATTACCAGTCAAATACGAAAGATGATGCTTATTGACATTTGGAATATTTTGTGAAAATGTTGATCCAACTTCAACAATTAAATTTATCAGCCATTAACTGGGGTTGGGTTATTTGCTCATTATTAATAACTAATTTAGTAGGACAATTCTTTTGGGCTTTTAGTTTTACTAGTTCATTGACTATTTTCCACATTGATTTAATATTTTTATTAGCTGAATTAAATTTCTTAATATTTTGCTTTTATTTTTTAATTTATTCAGGATATTGGCATATGTTTTATATTTACTTTGCTTATTCACATCATTAGATTTAAATAATGTGACATACATTTTTTTGTTTTTTCCATACACTAACATGTATTCCTCTGGTAATCCAAGGTTTTTTATAATAATTTACATTCTTTTTTTGAAAGCATTCTTAATGGTGCATGTTTATCTATAGTAGAAATTAATGTATTTAAAAATATTTATAATATATTATAATTATTTATAATATATATATAATTATTGTATTCTGTTGGACAATTACAAGTAAGGTATTGTTCAAAATTTAAGAAACTAGTTTCTATGTCATCTATAAAGTTTTGTTTATTAAAATTTTTGAAATTACGTTTATGGATTTTGCAATTTTTATCTCCAGTTACGCTAATGTTTTTTACTGTTGCAAAAATTGACAAATGATCACTAATATTATAAAGGCATATACCAGAATTAATTTCAGTGTTTATACAACTGCTATGATGTGAACAATTAAAGTTTTTGATTTGTCTCTGGTTGGTCTTGTAATTAAAGGGTAACAAAACTGCGAAAATAACATATATATATACTGAGCTGAAAAATTGTGACTATCACATTTCAGAAGATCAATGTTTAGATCACCCATAATATATAATTTGTTCTGTTCCGCATTTACAATTTTGACTGTGCTTTCAAGTTCAGATTTGAAATGCTTTAAGGAATCTGTCATAGCGCCCTATCTTCGTGCACTATCGGACGTACTACTGTCCAAGCTTGATCTTTTATTTTCAATGCCTGCGCCAAGCCAAATAAACACTGTTTTATTTTTATTCTTAACAATTAGATTAATATTAATATGTTGCAATTATTATAGTACTGAGTTATTTGAACCTGAAATACTTCTTTACGAGGTGAAGAGATGAAGCAGTTTAGTTTTGCATATGTACAGCTGTGAAATCGGCACCTGTAACCTAGTTATGTTTAACGCATACTTACCTCTCATTGGTTATTTTAAAAATGCATAAACACAGGTGATTCCTACAGGTCGTGGAGAAGTGAATTTCTCGATCTAGCTATGCAGTTGATACTTGGTTTTTGAGCATATTGTTGCGTGTGGCAGGCACGTATAAAGTCTGTCCACACTGCTCAGTTCGAACATCACTGACGAGATTGATTGAGATGTTTTGATTTATACTATTGTGGAACTTCCTCAAATGATATAAACGGAATAGAAACGGCATGTTAATATAGTCAATGGAATACGGAACTTAATCTAGACTTGTATTGGTGAGACTCCCAGCAAGTTGGCAGACGGAGTCGAGCAAGCTAGACTCACGAGGAAGTTGTAGCTATCGTATCAGTTGTGAGGCGAAGGGGTGGTGGTCCTTGAGGTGAGCTACCAGCGGCTGTCGGAACTTGGTGGAATCGAATGACGGATGGTATGGTATGAATCGATAACGCATGGAATGGAATGGAATGTTGCACATACGTTTACGAAGTCTAGTGATGAAACCATTGTCATGGAATGGAAATGGAATGGTGACGCAGTTGATGCCAGGACTGGAACTCCGACGTGGTAAACCCGGTACCGGTATGCTTGTATGCCTCGTATATACTTGTACAGTTTTGCTTCAATGATCTGTGCACAGTTTTTTTATGCATATTGTATTTGTAATTAAATAAACCAATTGAATTTAATACGCAGTTTATTTAGACTAATAGAGATTGTCAATTTCTACTAAATATTACATCACAACAGTGACGACGTTACACGTTAGGGAAATAACACAGAACCCTTAACACGCGCTTTAGGAAGGGCCGTCACAGAATCCAAAGCCTGGATGTCGGTAAATTAGCGCAACTACCACTCCAACATGTTGTTTTGAGTCCAATTCTATCCTTTAATTTTCAAAGTTATTAACATTAAGCTTAAGATCTGATCTATCAAAGTACGTCAATGAAGAATGGATATATAAACCCACACCGCCGATACGTGTTTTCAAACTGAAGTCATGTCGTAGGAAATCAAAGTAACCTGGAAGGTCATAATTTGATACAGAAACGTTGCTCAGTCGTGTCTCAGAAATGCCTAATATTTTAATAGGGTTTCTTAAAGGAGAAAGTAATTCGTGAATAAGTTCAATTTTTTCTTCATTTAAACTGACAACGTTCATGTGCATCATAGTTAAATCAGATGAGTTACTATCAATGCATAAATGAAACTCATCAGGAGAAAAATATTGTGAGGTAATAGACGGTATTATAGTGTCAGGATCATGCTGATCATAGTTATTTAAGGTAAAACATTGACTAATTAAAATATCTATCTGGTAGATTGCTAAAATCTTCAAATTTAGTATGGTATAATAATTTACGTAAATCAGAGTCATCTAATTTAGAGAAAGTAAAGACATTGTCATAACACATGAATGGCACATGAATGGATCATTATTATTAATATAGGTTGGTATAGATACACATCTGCGACGGTAATATGAATTGCAATAAGAACATTGGATAATAACTTGTAACATAAACCACAGCAATTAGACACATCCATGTTAGTAACATCATCAACAAACAAACTTTGAAGAATCTCAAAAACTAAACTCAAACTAAAGTAGCTACTGCTTAATTTTGATTTGCTGTTTTTGAATATAAGCAATTACAACACTAATATCTCACCGTGGAATACATTAAAAACAATGCAAATATTAAAGCAAAAATTAATGAATAACGGATTTAGATTTTCAATCTAGTGAATATACATAAGTATCCAAAGAGGAAAAATTAAATTAACAATTTTAGTCTTAACTTCTGACTTATTTTAACTTTGTAAATTTTGGAAATTGAAAAACAAAATTTGTAACACAGGCTTATCTACAATACAGCTTAGTTTAACTGATTACAAGCCTGCAAGAGTACACTACTAGTACATACACTGTAAGGGACTAAACCTATTGTACAGCACATAAACATCCAACATGGTGAATTTAAGATTCAAACATAACATATAGTATAAATTTTACTATAATTTCACTACAGCATTTGTCGCAAGTGGACGCTATATAATTTATGTACTATACATAATGTTAATTTGTAACACGTCCTGTGGCTGTGTTTACCTGTCTTGAGGCTAGATTTTTTTATTATACAATTTTACCTGCCGAATTTCCACAAATAAACGAAATGGTCATATGATGTTGAAGACATTCATTCAGTGTGCATTTGATTTGAATTCGGTGGGCATTTTCTCTGCAAAATAAAATAACCTAAACTTTGATCTAGACTTAACAATTTTTTGTAAAAGAAACACTTTCTGATTAACAATAGCAGTAATATTTCTTTAGGTGGCCCAATTTTGAATACGTTTCTCTTTGGACTCCATTCGGCAGTATATGTTCGTGTGAGGATTAGAGTTACGTAAAAATTATCAATTGAAAACTTAGGACAAATCTGGGCACCAGCATCATGTTGGTTTTTGACAGTAGCGGAAATTCAACCAAGTTAAAAGTAAACATAATTAATGTGAGGCTTTTCAATGTTTTTCCAGAATGATACAAATAAGTTAGTTTGGCAACACAGGCTAAAAATTTTCTGCTAATTGATTTTGTTTGTGTGGTATAAAACAAGTTCCACCTTTTTTTTACTTTCATGATGCTCTTTCTGTGCACAACCTTTTTTTAATTTAATTCCTGAATATAAAACATTCTATTTTGTTTTATATTTTCGTTGTATGGACATTGCTGAATTCACCTTGCATGCATGCCTTCAGTAAAATTTGCACATAAAATTAGCAACAGTGTTTTTGTAAATTTTCCACTCTGCTATTAGATCATTTTACCTGCATCTCATTTTGCTCTGTCAGCGTTTAACTCAGGAAACAGGCTAAAATTGCTCTATCAGCGTTTCAACTTGCTCTATCCGCAGACAGAACAGGATACGTTTTGTAATTTTGCACTGGCAGCATTTTTACGCCATTGATAGACAAGGATCAGTTTTACCGTTTTGCACCGCCAGCGTTTTTACGTAACAGCACATAAGGATAAATTTTACCGTTTTGCTCTGTCAGCGTTTTTACGCTATTGATAGATTAGAATAAGTTTTCTCATTTTGCACTGTCAGCGTTTTTACGCGATTGATAGACCAGGATAAGTTTTGTCATTTTGCACTGTAAGCGTTTTTACGCTATTGATAAACCAGGATAAGTTTTGTCATTTTGCTCGTTCAGCATTTTACGTAATTGATAAACCAGGATAAGTTTTGTCATTTTGCTCGTTCAGCATTTTACGTAATTGATAGACCAGACGAGTTTTATCATCGAGTTTCACCATCACCGTTTTTATTTAATAAGCAGGAAAAGTCTGATCGTTTTCTTCTGTCAGCATTTTTCGTTAAAACATTTCTATAACATTTATGTTGCAACAGACGCTGAATAAACACACTGAGTTTACTCAAAACATTGCGACAAAAGATCGTGCAATCTATTAGCTAAAGATGCTCATTGTGCAAAAGGAAAGTCAAATCTTACAGATTTTATTTAAAAATAAATTTACTTTGCAGCTTCTTGTATGCTATCATAAGAAGAAAGTAGACTCACAAAACAAAGGATTAGCTGTAGAATTAACTGCTTTCTTTGGTCTTTTATCCAGTTAGTGTTAAAATGATTGTGCTGCTGTAAAGTGAAAAGAAATTTTGTCTAAGGAAAAATGACAAAATGCTTTTAATGTTATATCAAATAATTGCTTCAAAATTAATTCTCAATCTAAAGATCGTAACAGAATTATTGGGCACATTGAGCTATTGTCGGTTCTGGCAAAACAAGTTTCGTGGTTCGAGCTGTTGCAGATTTTCAGTTATTGACATGGACGTGTTTTTTCAACTTTGGCTTATGCCATGTGATCTGTTCCCCATCTCCATTTTTTGAAAGAAATTACCAAATGCGCATCTAAACCTACGCAGGGGAGAAACACGGGATCCTAGCGAAATGTTGTAAAAGGAAGAAAGTGACGAAAGCATTGGCACAAATTTTGACTTGCAGACCAATCACGTGACTTTGATACTTTTTAATTTGCGAAGCCCTAAAAGCATCCCTAAACGATTTCGATTTGCCCGGACACATTTGTCTATCCAACACTTCCACCTGCATCTTGTCGTGCAGATTTATCAAATGAATATATGAATCAAAAAGGTCAAAGCGATTCATACCAGGGTCAACAGCATCTTTTCCTCATCTTCTTTCTTCCTGTCTTCCGCATCCTCGTCCAGAAATTTCAGCTTTGTTTTCTGAAGAACCACAAAAAAATCAAGAATTGGACTAGGAAAATTAAAGAAAAAAACTTACATATAAAAACTACATGATCAGACATGCCCCCATAGCATCAGGATTTTGAAAATAAAACTACTATGACTTGTAGTCATATCTAGTGTTCCCACAGAATGTTAAAAAAATTTCCCTGACTTTTCCATGACCAAGATCAGCAGAAATTGCACTACCAGTATACATATTCAACCATTTTTGTGCATGGACATTCATACATATACTTACATAATGTGTTGACTAATTGTTATTTTTGGAACAGAAATTGAAATTTACCATAGCAAAATTATCTTTCGTCCCTGACTTTTCCATGGCTTTCCAGAATTTTCCCTGCCCGTGGGAACCTTGTATTGGCTGAATGACATTGTACATTGGGTTACAAAGTGAATCTATGCAGCAGCAGTGCTGTTTTGCTCAGGAGTATGAGTCGCTTCCGAAACATAAGTATTATTAAAAGTTAATAATATTTAAATGCTTGTCCTGTTGCTACAGAAAAAGTGTTTGCTACGCCTCATGAATAAAACTAAAATGAGAGTTATGGCAATCGGAAAAGATCTTTTACTTATTCAAAAGTCTAAACAACAACTTAGTTACATCATAGTAATATTCACGTTGAGTAACACCTAATCACATTAATTGTCAAGAGATTGTAACATGGTAGCATAGTTGTAGCAAAGACACATAATGACAATATCTTAATAACTCATTATAACAGGTCTTTATTTTACCAATCTAATCATGTGATTAGCTCTAAAATCGCTACAAAGTGACCGAATGCAAGAAAAGCAAATATTGCCAAAATTTTAGCATAATTCATTATTCACCTTTGCACCAGCAACAAAGATGAAATTTCAAGATTGGAGGTTCCATTTTGCACGATTTTCGCTTGGAAAACTGCTGATGCAAAGCCATTGTTCTGTCGTCATCCATTGTACTCTGCTTATAACCTTATAACTTTAATTCAGTAAAAGCTACTGGCTTTGCGTTATGAGGACTATGTAGGATGTTCGCGTATTTTTTATTATGTGTATGCATAAGTGTATTTATGCGCAAAATCTTTTGCGGGGCCGTTGCTAGTTGTTTTATTATTAATTCATCGGTTTTCAACAACATGTGATGTGATCAAGTTTCGGTAAATGCAACCTCTGTATACGTACCTAGTATATTCAACTTTGACATGAAACTGAATGAATGCATTAAGCAGCTGGATTTACAAACCGAAAAGTAAGTGACGTTTTCCGTGTTACTGCAGTGTGTATTTTCTATGACTACAGACGCAAAGCCAAGATTCTTAACATCTGCTTAGCTGCTTGTGAAAAGTTTTTACTTAAAATGCTTACTTAAGATATTACATTATATTCGTATTGCATTGCTAAAAATTATCTATTCGTGTTTTGGTACGTTGACTTATTTGCATTTAAAAAAAAACATGTAGAATTTTGCCAAAACATATAAACACAGTTTTATAAGTTTTTAAATACATATATAGTTCGGTGTTTATATGTGGCAATTACGGTATATTTAAATATCTTGATAAAATTACAATGCTTACATTAACATTAGGTTATTTGTAGTATGTATATATGTATGTATTTAGTAATGTATATAATGTCATATATATATATATATATATATATATATATATGTGTGTGTGTGTGTGTGTGTGTGTGTGTGTGTGTGCGTGTGCGTGTGCGTGTGCGTGTGCGTGAGCGTGAGCGTGAGCGTGAGCATGTGCGTGTACGTGTATGTGTGTTTGTGTATCTATGTATTTACTGTTGTATATAATGTCATATATATGTGTGTTTGTGTGTGTGCGTGCGTGCGTGTGTGCGTGCGTGTATGTGTGTTTGAACGTGGAGATCACTATGAGTCATCTTTAAGTTTTGGATTGGAGCTGGTTTTTACGGGTACCCTTAAAAGTCCACTCAGAATTCATGTAAATCACACGTGTACGCCAGTGAAACTTTTCAAAATGACCTTTATACTTCACAGTCACAGTATTGTATTGACTGAATAGTATAGACACACTGTATAATATAGTACAGTATAGTATAGACTGAATAGTATAGACACACTGTATAGTATTTTTGCAGAGTTCTCATGTCTAAGGTTAGCTACTTGAATCATTCGATCGGGAAAATGTCCAATTTCTGATTAGCAAACATCACATGAAAACATTAATTTGCTGTATGTTTCTTGTGTCTTTGTTAATTTTTTTCTGTGTTGCTTTTAGTTCTGGTCGGATAAATACCTTCCTTTGCAGACTTTGATGAACAAAAAACTATGGAAAAAACTTTTTCCATGAAGAGGCAGTTTTATGGTCTTATGGGCGTGATGGTTATCGGACTGTTTATAATAGCATCACATTTTGGTAAGTGAAAGAAAGCGTTAATAATAATATAATAACAGCCCTAACTATTTCAAAGCTACCAAAATGTGGTCATATTACCCCAGTTCTCAAGATGCTTAAAAACTTCCAAATTTGAACTCCCGCGATGACCGTTAGACGCAGCCATTTTGGTGATAAGTTATTTGAAACAAGTATAATTAACACTGAGTAAAGTTTGAGAAAATAATCAGAGCATTTGTACACACGTTACTAACTAAGTGAAATTTTAAATTACTGTATCTTGTCAATAAGATTAAAAATGCGGCTTTTTGATTAGTGAGCGGTGCACCCTGGAGGTGAGTTAACGACATTTTTCCAATTGGCGAAAACATTTTAAATAATCAATAATTTTTTTTTTCTAGTTATTTAAGTCTTTCCAACAGGTAAGCGAAATGCTAAGTAATATAACTTTTCATGGAAAGTTTTTTGGGACATAGTTAAACATTTCCTTTTCTTCCCTGATTTAAGTTGTGCGTATATGACGTCATGTAATGGCGCCATAGGAATAGTATTGGGGGAAATTTAAAATGAAAACAAACAAAAAATTCTTTAGTACGAATTACGCATAAAACTGCTATAAGTTAATATAATTTTTTATTTCGATTTACCTTTAAAGGTAGCTTTTATGTAATTTAGCAGTGCACCTCAGCATCATGGTAATTAATAACTATTATAGCAATTACCTAAATAACTAATTTTTAGGAAATTAAATGATAAACATACGTTATTAGCCTCAGATCATGAGCAATTGTAGACTCATAAATACAATATCTTATAAACTCATTATAACATATCTTAAATTCACAAAATTCAGAAGACTACTGACCCAGATCAAATTAGTCAACTGATTAGGCCTAAAGTAGACACAAGGCTGCCGAATTCAATGGAAGCAAATACTGCCAATATTTAGCATAACTTATTATTCACTGAATTCATTGATTTTAACTTATATTTGTCCTTTGGTTTTCAACGATCTGTTTTATTTCAGATTCCTTAGAGCGTCAGCACAACCTTAAGAAACTAACCATTTATAAGAGAGCGAAGTTGGACTGTTCGAATACAACATGCCAGAAGTCAGTTTCCGAAACCTCATCCATTAAACCACCACGTTCACAGGTATCAGACAGAGCAGGTAGGACAGATCTACGTGCGCAATGGCAAAGAATTTTTGCAAAACGTTTAGCAAAAAAAAAAAACTGAGAATGGAAAACGGTGAGGTAATATTTACTATTGTTGGCAATTTGAAATGTGCTCTATAATAGATAGGTACCAGTATAACTGCTCTAGTAAAACAATGATAGTCATGCACCTCGTGATCTAAGGAGAAAGGTTTAGAAGTCTTACCCTCAATGCTTACACACCAAGATCGTTAAGATAAAAAAGATGACACAAACCGTAGAATATCGTAAAATTGGAAAGTCTTAACACAGATCCTTGTGGCACCCCGTGAGCCAAGGGGAACGTTTAGAAGTCTTACACTCAATGCTTACACACCGAGATCGTTCAGATAAAAAAGATGACACAAACCGTAGAATATCTTAAAATTGGAAAGTCTTAACACAGATCCTTGTGGCACCCCATGAGCCAAGGGGAACTTTTAGAAGTCTTACACTCAATGCTTACACACCGAGATCGTTCAGATAAAAAAGATGACACAAACCGTAGAATATCGTAAAATTGGAAAGTCTTAACACAGATCCTTGTGGCACCCCGTGAGCCAAGAAGAATGTTTTAGTTGTATTACCCATAAAGCTTACATACCGAGATCATCCAGATGGATAAGATGATGTAAACTGTAGACGACTTCCTTGAATGCCTAGTCTGGTTTATTCAACTGCAGTAATAAAACATTAATAGAGGCTTTATCTAGACTGTTAACAACAAATCAATTTTGTTGTTGTGTGAAACAGCAAAAGATTAACGTAACATTGCATAATGCTTTGCTGCTTTGAAAATTAAAACATGTAGTAGGCTTAATTCTGAAGGTAGCATTTTTATATTTTTAGGCAAGGTTCATTGTTCATGGAGTTACGTGACTAATGCAACTGAATATTTTTTGCTGTGTCGTCGAGGATATTTTTCATTGGCTAACATGACAAAGTGCCACAAGTTACTGAGATGCGAGGAAATTCACCAAATAATGAAAATGAAAACAAAATTTAAGACTTCACTAGGACATATTAAGAAGGTAAGTAAATGAAAGACTCCAGTCTATAGACTAGGCTAAAAAGCTAGCAATTCAATTTAATTTTATTTTCTCAATAGCAGTTAAAATTCGACAGGCTCATGACATTTTTAGGTGTTTATATATATATATATATATATATATATATATATATATATATTATATATAACCAATATATATATATAGTGAAGTATATGGGTGTCACGGCCATGTGATGCATGACCGCTAGCTAACTGGCCGATATACAGGGCCATTCATCACTATAAGATTTGAACAGTATAGAAGCCATTGGATACTATGCATTATATACAAGGTCATTCTGTCTAGGCTAATGTTTTTACCCAATTGATTCAGGTACCGAGTTTTGTGTTGAACGGATGTCTATCCAGGTCGTTTTTACCTGGTCGACATAGTTGGTACTTTTCTTTTGTTCGTCATATGTTTTGAGACATGTTTTGTCTATGAGTTTTATTTTGGCCTTAATGGCAAAATTTAGTTGTTCTGTGAGAGACAACAGTTAAATGCACAATGACGTATCGACAACCTTTACGTAGCACTAGCACGACTCAGGAGTGAGGTAATTGCCTCGTCATACTTCTTCACTTAGAGGAGTTCTTGGACAACTCACCCTGTGAGGAATTCTGAAACTTTCGGAGCATTGGTGGAGTGTTTACATAGTGGTGGAGTCCACAGCCTCCTGGTTACGCTATTCGGCGGTAGAGGAGACGCAGAGATGCGACTACGATTCCAGATTAAACTACTTGTGGCGTGTCAGAACTCATGGATCGGCTACATGGCGGAGCATCCTCCTTATTCCAGTACAGGATCGTGGATTTGGGACTGTGAACCGTCCTTGGTGCATCCTGGAAGAGCCGGCCATCGGGAACTACGTATAAACATGAGTATACTCCTTGCTACTTGTTAAATCTGGGCCCAGTAGGTATTATTTTCTCCTGTATGTACAATTGTTCTTTGCTTTGTTCTTGTTCAATAATATACTGTATGATTCGCACAACATCCAGGTGTTTAATAGTTCTATTTAAAAGTTTGTGAAAACACTTTTACGATTAACAACTCAATGATTATATTTAGTCAAATAATCGAGTCCTATAGGAGAATTGCCCCAACATGAACCCAAACGCTTGGTGATGAAATTAGTAGAAATAATTACCCTGACATGTAAGTAAATTTGGATTTGAGACTTTGATACTAAATAACCCTAGATCAATTATAATATAATAGCTTTAATACCACAAACCACTACATTGGTGTCAGAAGAGTCCTTGTTGCGTTTATTTTTCTCTAAGAATGTAGGAAACGGTCTATTTTTCATAGAGAAAATGGCTTTTCGATAACCATAGGAGTTAATCGTTGTTTTCATGCTTGTTGATCACTCATTTATCTCTTGTTGACTAATTTATATGAGTTTCAGCCTTCTTATAACGGTACAATTTTGTGACAAAGTTTTCACTAAAATTTAGTTTACAGTGTATATGATTGCTTCTAACGCACAATATTTTGC
Organism: Tubiluchus corallicola; assembly: GCA_030141605.1. Lineage (NCBI taxonomy): Eukaryota > Metazoa > Priapulida > Priapulimorpha > Priapulimorphida > Tubiluchidae > Tubiluchus > Tubiluchus corallicola. The sequence goes on along the minus strand of JAQGDQ010001163.1, from coordinate 40,352 downwards.
AGGTATTTCAATTCGTAAATAATCGAGTGCAGTTTGAGTTTACAAAGCAATAACGTTCTAGCTGTCGAAAATTGTGACAAAAATTTATTGCGGGAGGCCAACCTTGGTGTTCATAGCAAGTGAAACCACTACTACGCTATAGTATCGGTAAGTTTATTATTTTTGTGCAAATTTTCTGTGCTAGAATGCTACGCTGAGTCTGTCATTTCGAAACTGTGCATGATTGAATACTGTTTAACCTTGATTTGTTGTGTGCATATTGTGCGTGATATACGTATGCTGCGTTTAGAGCATTGACTGTATAACTGGTATACTACGTTTTTGTAGATACACAGATTCTGCGGGGTTAAGTAAAATATCCGGACAAATTAAAATACAAAACATTACTATATACACGGCAATTACTAGCGTGCAATACAATAAATAAAATAAGTATAGTAGAAGTCATTTGGATCTACTACAATCAACTTTGTGTTACTTTTTCACGTCGATACATAATTATAATAATAACTATTGTCATAGATAAAAATTGTTTATCATGTCTGCAGTACAACATAAGCTTACACAGGCCGGTTTAGCCAAGCTACGGAAATCGGAACTACAAACAATTGCTAGGCAATTTTCGATTCCTTTTGAGCCTGAAACTACCTGTAAAGATTTAATAACTCTTATACTGCAGGAGACAGCAACTTTTTTACAACAGACAGGCGTGTCTGAAGATGGATTCCGCGATGCTGATGCAGGGGAGGATCCAGATATCGGGATGCCTGATATTGACTCTGGACTTAATCTTGGCGCTGTTCGGGATCCGGGGCAATCGGGTGTTAGCGAAGAAGAATTTATGGAAGCAGAAGAAGACAAACGTCAGCAATTTCCTACGGGTACACCTCACGTCAAATCTATGAGGCAAGGAATGGAAATTGGTGGTGTGAAGCCAAAGGCAATGAAACCTAGCGCAGCCCTAACGGAGACGTCCATTACGGCTAAACAAGGACCCAGTTTCCACAAGTTTTCCGTCGGTGATTCCCTAACTAAACCTACCCCCTCAGATGAAGCATCAGCTTCGGTTTTAGAAAGCTTTCATGATCTTTCTTTTGAAACCTTATCTAAATTGGACAATAATGCAGCCCAATTATTCATCCAGCTGCAGTCCATGAAGATGGACCATGAACACCGAATGACACAACTAAACATACGGAAAATGGAATTGGAACTTGGGGCTAGCTCACCAGCTGGACTGCCCACTAGTCCTGCACTCCCTCAGGCTAAGCGCTTAAAAATGCTGAAGCGCTTTGTTGAAGCAGAGGAAGACATACAATCATTTCTTGACCGCTTCGAACATTCAGCCTCTGCTAATGAGATACCACGCTTTCAATGGGCAGCATCTCTAGGGCCTGCATTGTCAGGAAGAGCAGCAGCAGCTTTTCATCAAGTCGGCATAACAGAACTTCGGAACTATGACATAGTTCGCAAAGCTATACTTTCAGCATACGTTCTGTCAGAAGGTGTTTATTTGGAGATTTTTCGAGCGATAGTTAAGCGGAGAGATGAAACATATCGTCAAATGTTTAGACGTCTGGACAAAGGTCTAAAGGAATACGTCGATGCTGCTGGCATTAGCACATTTGACGGCTTATTCGAGGCAATGGCGATGGAACAGGCTTTGTACCACATGCCTCGGGACTTATCAGCATGGCTTCAAAGGCAGCAATGTAAAACGGTTAGTGATATGGCTGAGAAACCAGATCATTTTCTTGCATCGAACCAGGTCATTTCTGCTAAAAGTTTTCTGCCTTCAACCAAACTTGTTAAGTCAACCCAGCATACCACTCAGAGAAACCCGGGTGAGAATAAGGGTGGTACTGGTGGTGGTGGAAGCGCGAAAGGCATCAGATGTTACTCGTGTGGGAAAGTTGGCCACAGGCGCAGCGAGTGTAAATCGCGCAATGCAGTTGAGTCACGTGACAAGAAGAATCCGTACTCAGCTGGCAAGCAATACTTTGGTCAGTCACATGAATCAGAGGATTCCGATTTAGTTGACTTCAGTGATGTTCCAGATCATACTTTACCATTTTGCTTTGTAGCCAAAGTCAATGGCAAATGGCTTAGGGGACAGCGAGACACTGGAGCAAGAAGCAGCATGATTCAACCACACTTCGTACGGCCTGATCAATATTTGGAAAAACCTCCTCGCAAGATCAAGACCGTATCTGGTCAGGTAATGACTTGCCAACTTGCCGAAGTAGAAATTGAGGCACCAGATTTTTCTGGTATGTTAACTGTTAGCACCAACCCTGACCTACCATGCAGTTTTTTGTTAGGCAATGATGATCTTACTGTTTTGCGTCCAATCCCCAAACCACGCAAAAGTCTGACAAAACAGCAGCAAGCTCTGAAGGTTGATACAAGCAATGCAGTTAGTCTAGGACAGCCTAACCTAGCCAATTGTAAAACAGATAAAACCTCCTCCGCTTCTGTTTTTGCTACGACTCGTGCACAAGCTGCTCGTTTAAAAGCACAAACCGATCGAGATATGGTTTTACAGCGACAAACTTTAAGTTCGCCAGCCTCTAATGGTGATGAGGCACATTTGGAACAGCAGCTAGAGGATCAGTTGCTGAGAATAAATATTCAACAATTAGAGAAAGAGCAGAGAGATGACATAACTCTGCGTAACCTTTTTGATCATGCTTTACAGCCTGATGACGTCTACAAAGCTGACAAAGGATATTTCCTACGCAATGGACTATTGTTTTATCTTTGTAAGCCAAACAAACATTTGGTCTCACGAGAGCTGCTTGTTCTGCCCCGTCCACGTCGCCAAGAAGTACTTGAACTTGCACACGATGGCTTGCTTGCAGGCCATTTAGGTATCAATAAAACGACAAATAGGGTCATGCAAGAATACATTTGGCCCCACATAAAAACGTTCCGTTAAACAATACTGCCGATCTTGCCCTACTTGCCAACGGACCGCTCGTGTCCGTAAGACTGATAGAGCCAAATTAAAGCCTTTGCACATCGCTGACACAGCTTTTCGTACTATTGGAATTGACTTGATTGGTCTACCTTCTGGTAATAAATATGCATTGGTAATTGTAGACCATGCCACAAGGTATCCCGACGCATATGCCATCCCGGATATAGAGGCTGAAACAATTATAAAGACTCTGCTCAAATTTTGTTGTCGTTACGGAATTCCCAAGGAGATCCTCTCAGACCGTGGAACTCAGTTCCGTGCACAGATCACTCGTGATTTAGAGCAAGCACTTGGGGTGAAGGGAATCTATTCTTCAGCGTTCTCTCCATCTACCAAGGGTTTGGTAGAGAAATATAATGATACCCTTAAGACGTCAATCCGCCGACTACTAATTGATCATCCCCACCTTCCCTGGGACGAATCACTGGACTTTGTCCTATATGCTTATCGGGAGGTACCCCAAGAGTCAACGAAGTATTCTCCAAATGAACTTGTCTTTGGGTACCCCATATGTGGCCCTCTAGCAATCCTTAAAGAACGTTGGGGTTGCACACGTCCACCCAACCTTGAAGAGGTCGATGACTATGTCACGCGTATTGTGAATACCATTGAACAGGCAACTGAGGATGCTCATCAGTCTTTACGAGAGGCCAAAATTTCACAAAAACAATGGTATGATAGAATTTCTAAAGAGCGAGGTTTTGAAATAGGAGACCGTGTGCTTGTTTTGCGGTTGCCAAAGGGTGATAAAATGTCCTCAGTTTGGAAAGGTCCATACACTGTCGTGGATAAGATCTCTGACTGGAATTATAAGATTGATTTAGGAAATCGTGGCAGAAGACGTGACATCCGCATTTTCCATATAAACAAACTCAAAGCTTATGTTGAGCGTGAGGAAGAGCTTGTCTTATGGGCAATGTGCTCCGAAGATGATGTTCAGAGCAATACAAAAAATGAACACAAAGAAGAGCACTTGGAATCTAGCAAGAATGAATCTTTGAACGAGCCAGCTATCGGTTCAGGATTTGTTGACAGTTGTGGATTCCCGGATTATGCATTTCCACCAACTGCCAGTGCAAAACAGACCGTTAATGATATCGAGTTTCCTGTTTATCTGACAGAGCAAGCTTGTTCTGAGCTACGTGATGTATGCCATAATTTCAAAGAGATGTTTACAGACTTACCTGGCAGGACGTCTTTAGTACAACATCACATCAATCTCGTCGATGCTACGCCTGTTCACCAAGCACCATACCGCCTACCACAGGCTAGGAAAGAAATCGTACGGAATGAGCTGCAGGACATGTTGAACTTGGGCGTTCTGAGTCAGAGTATGCCTCTCCTATGCTTCTAGTCCCTAAACCAGACCAGCAGTGGAGATTTTGTGTAGACTTCCGAAAGCTCAACAGTCGTACTTCATTCTCCCCTTACCAAATGCCAAGGCCCGATGACATGATCGACGACTTGCACAATGCAGTCTGGATTACTACTTTAGATTTGGCAAAAGCATATTGGCAGGTCGAGATGTCTCCAGAATCAATTACACTAACTGCCTTCGTGACAGCATTTGGTAAGTTTGAATTCTTGGTCATGCCGTTTGGTCTCCAGAATGCCGCTACAACAGCCCAGTCTTTAATTGACAGAGTGTTAGAGACAGTATCCTCTTGCTCGAAAGGATACATCGATGATGTTTTGATCAAGTCATCAAACTGGAACCAGCATTTAGTCCATGTAAAGGCTACATTGAGTTGTATCCGCAGAGCCGGTTTAACAATAAAACCCTCAAAATGCCATTTTGCTCAGCAAGAAACGCAATTCCTCGGCTACATTGTAGGCAAGAACCGCCTGAAACCACAATCAAAGAAGGTGCAACAGATCCACGATTTCCCAAGACCTGTGACGAAGAGTCAGGTACGCCGATTCTTAGGAATGGTCGGATTTTATAGGCGATTCATTCCGAACTTTGGTACCATCGCCGCCCCTCTTCATGCATTAACTGAAAAATCAGCCCCTGTTCTAATAGATTGTACAAATAGTTGTGGGAAAAGTTTTCTCCATCTACAGCAAGCACTAACATCAAATTCAGTCTTGCACTCACCAGACTTCACTAAAACATTTATACTCACCACTGATGCCAGTTTCATTGGTATTGGGGCAGTTTTATCTCAGGATCAAGAAGATGGGCTAGGGGAAGTCCCCATAACATACATAAGTAGAAAATTGACACCCACAGAATCTCGTTATTCTATTGTAGAGTGTGAGCTGTTGAGTGTGGTGTACGCGGTGGACAAATTGCGCTATTATCTTGAAGGAAGAAAGTTTGTTGTGAGAACAGACCAGCGTAGTCTTTTGGCATTGAACAAGATGCGCAAAAATAATAGACATCTCTGTCATTGGGCGCTAATTCTAAGTGAATTTTCTTTTTCAGTTGAACACATCGCCGGTGTAGATAACAAGGTGGCTGATTGCCTTAGCCGGTTATAATAGGCAAAAAGTAAGCCAATATGCTAGTTTACTATTGCAAAGCAAACTGAAGAGCACATTTGTTTTGCCAGTAATCAGTGTTTTTCTATTTTTTTTAAAGGAGCAGCATCTTTGTTTCTGTGAATACCTTTTGGAATGTTGTTGACATGTAATTTTTCCACTTTGTTGATTTGCTAATGGATGATATGAATCTGAATGGTAAATAATCTGCCAGTTTTTGAAATTTGTGACAAATTTCCTTTTGGGGGAGCCGTGTCACGGCCATGTGATGCATGACCGCTAGCTAACTGGCCGATATACAGGGCCATTCATCACTATAAGATTTTGAACAGTATAGAAGCCATTGGACACTATGCATTATATACAAGGTCATTCTATCTAGGCTAATGTTTTTACCCACTTCATTCAGGTACCAAGTTTTGTGTTGAACGGATGTCTATCCAGGTCGTTTTTACCTGGTCGACATAGTTGGTACTTTTCTTCTGTTCGTCATATGTTTTGAGACATGTTTTGTCTATGAGTTTTATTTTGGCCTTAATGGCAAAATTTAGTTGTTCTGTGAGAGACAACAGTTAAATGCACAATGACGTATCGACAACCTTTACGTAGCACTAGCACGACTCAGGAGTGAGGTAATTGCCTCGTCATACTTCTTCACTTAGAGGAGTTCTTGGACAACTCACCCTGTGAGGAATTCTGAAACTTTCGGAGCATTGGTGGAGTGTTTACATAGTGGTGGAGTCCACAGCCTCCTGGTTACGCTATTCGGCGGTAGAGGAGACGCAGAGATGCGACTACGATTCCAGATTAAACTACTTGTGGCGTGTCAGAACTCATGGATCGGCTACATGGCGGAGCATCCTCCTTATTCCAGTACAGGATCGTGGATTTGGGACTGTGAACCGTCCTTGGTGCATCCTGGAAGAGCCGGCCATCGGGAACTACGTATAAACATGAGTATACTCCTTGCTACTTGTTAAATCTGGGCCCAGTAGGTATTATTTTCTCCTGTATGTACAATTGTTCTTTGCTTTGTTCTTGTTCAATAATATACTGTATGATTCGCACAACATCCAGGTGTTTAATAGTTCTATTTAAAAGTTTGTGAAAACACTTTTACGATTAACAACTCAATGATTATATTTAGTCAAATAATCGAGTCCTATAGGAGAATTGCCCCAACATGAACCCAAACGCTTGGTGATGAAATTAGTAGAAATAATTACCCTGACATGTAAGTAAATTTGGATTTGAGACTTTGATACTAAATAACCCTAGATCAATTATAATATAATAGCTTTAATACCACAAACCACTACAATGGGCATTTCAACACATACTGTCAAGGTTTCCCATTGCGTAATTACTTGATAATGCTGAACAATAATCAATGATCGTTATCCATTTTGAGGAAATTCAAAAGATCGGTGTCTGCTCGGTGTCACCACATTGACGGAGACCGTATTTGCATCAGGACATCACTGCCAATTTGGTGTCTTAGTTTTAAAGAATTGACCTCGAGCGGAGTTAAATTCTGTTTTTACCACAAGCACTTACAACAAGTGAGACCATTTTGAGTGCTACCTCCATGACAAAGGAGTGCCAAATTGTTATAAATGAACTTCTAATGAACACTTTGAAACTAAACAGTTAGTCTATTATGGTGTAATTTATTTAGACCGGCATCCATCTTGAAGATGTCATCGTGACAATGCTATAAGAGAATCACCTAACTATATACTAAACATTTCAACATGATGCAGCACAATAATGCAATAGAAACTAGGCTGCTGTTTATATATATATATAATATAGAATATAATATAATATATATATATGCACATTCGATATATAACACTGATGCCGTGTATGGAATAACACTGGGAGGCAGTAGCAGATGAGGTTGCCTAGAAGCAGTTTTCCTGATATTTACTCATTTATTTGCCAACCAGGTTCAGTTTTGCTTAACTTTGGTCGTTAGAGCACATACACTGTGACCTCAAGGCTGCTTAGCTAAGGGTGACGAAAGTCTTGCTGGCTGTTGTTATATCTGAACTGAATTGTAGGCAGAGTCGCTTCCCTGGACATAAGCAGGAAAGCCATATTGATTATTTCTATATTGATTGCAATTTAGCAACCAATTAATCGACCTATTCATGTCTGATTAATAAATGTTTAGTTAGAATTTGATTTAATCTTTTGCAATTACGAAGCGACATCATAAAAACTTTTAAAATTTGCTAATAGTTTTGATTAATTTTATTTATTTATTTATTTATTTACTTAAATAAATAATTTTTTTAAAGTGTAGTCAGGCAAGGCTTTGTTTAGGTACTTCCTGCACGTGGTGCCAAAATTATTTGTCGGCACTAAGAAAGATACCATTCAAATTGATTTGTTGGTACTTTTTAAGGTTGAAAATGTTCTGTTCTTGCATCAAATATTGCACATTTATTTCCACTTGTTTTATTGCAGTTTTACAAAGCGAAGTGGAACAACTATACTCTTCTGGTTACAACCATAAGGAGTAAACGCAAGCACTACAAATGGGCTCACAGCTTGCGCAGTTACAAACTATTCCCACCAAACACACGTCTTATACAGCTGGTAGGTTTCTGCAACGAAACGAGAAATCTAGTCTTGCCATACTTTCCATTCTCAGACTCAAGGAACGTCAAGTCTGTGTTTAATAAACTCGGACTAGAAGAAAAAGAAGAAGCAAAGATACGTCTGCGCATGTGTATTGACTATGTTATGACGCAGATGTACCTGCACAGCTTTGGTTATTATGTACCTGACACACATTCGATGCAGAAATTGGCTTCACAATACTTGATCACCGATGACCTTAGAATCATCTTGGCCGACCTTGACAACTTACACAAGCTCGGGCTGGATCCGTATCCTGGATGGCTTCAAAACAGAAGAGCACTACACAAATTTAGGGGTTTTTTGGCCCCAGAGTTCAACGAATACAAGAATTTGCATTGCAGGTATAAAGAAGATATCGATTGTATTGATACCGTATCTCGCCATCAGATACAGCAAGATATTTGGAAAGTTCCTTCAGTTTTGAATCATTTCCTTGGGAGTCTGAAGTGCACAGGTTTGATACAAAAGAGACTGAAATTGCTAAAAGAGAAGTGTCGGTTGGATGCAGAGAGGAGGCCAGACATGAAAGAAGTGTTGTCAACTTTGCTGTACACATTTAAAGATTTTTTTGGTCTAAAAGTTTATAATGAATCCATGGATCGTTTTGGGTAATAAAAAGACTAATTAAGTAAAACAGTTTTTAATAATTATTAATAATAATTAATGCCAAGCTGCTACATTTTAGTGATTCAATAATTCGTTCCTTACATTGGCGTCACACTTGTTGGTAAACTTGTTGCAGCTTGTTGTAAAACAATCTAACGTGCGCTACAATTACACAAAACTTACCCTAAAAGAGGATGGCAAATAATGCCTTTATGAGATCCAGCATAGATTGACCTGACAAAACTCAAATAAGTCCTGTCTCTCTGGAATGTCAAGCTAACAACAAGACCAAATTTCAAGATTTCAAGACTCACCTACCTCACAATATTATGCTTGAAACTTGACATGCCAAGCCAACAACAAGATCAAATTTCAACACTTCAAGACTCACCTAGTATCTCCTCACAGTATTATGCTTCAAACTGGACATGCCAAGCCAACAACAAGATTAAGCCAGCAACAAAGATCAAATTTCAAGTTTTCAAGACACACCTGGTATCTTCTCACAGTATTATGCTTCAAACTGGGTATGTGTTTAAGCTTTGTTTGTGAAACAACTTCAAATCAAATGCTGCTTGCAGTGGAGATGAACAATTGTCTCGTGTACAGTTGCCTTGTTTTTTATCAGCAGCTACTCGTGCAGCTTTTTAAAATCCAAAATGCCATAGGGTACATTCTAGGTTTAGCTGTAACAGACCTCGCCTGTCAACTAAACTAAGTGACTCTCACAATTGACTAGCCACACACGCATCACGCACTCACGTACATCCCTCTTACTCTCATGCATATCAGATTGCTATAACAATGAACAAACTTACCCTCTGCCATACCCTACAAGCTAATCCAATTCGTCGTGTTTTCCTATTTTTTTATTTCAAGTTTTGCAATCTGTAAAGTTTTTATCACAAATCGAAACTCCAGAAATTCTTTTTAAATTGAAGTGGCGATGAGATGACTTGAGTTTAGGTGGCGGATTCTATACTTTTGTTTATTTATTAAAACATAGATAGTAAACAAATGTTTTTTGTTGTTAAGAACTTAGCTCAGTATATTAATAAATTAATGTTGTTGTTGTTGTTTACGCTGACATCAAATCTTTCTGTTCATTATTTTTGCGTAAATACAGCAGAATTTCCAGCACACATCACAGAACAAAACCAGACTGTGACGGTGTAAACATCACGAGTATAAATGCGGAAAATTTCGTTAAAAATTTAAAGGAAAATCTTATACCTGTAGGTCAAAACAATCTACTCTTTAAAATATTGAAAGGAAACATACTATTTTTTCAAAAATGCCTTACGTGAAAGAATTACTACCACCCAAAAACAATTTCAAGGTTCGCGCCATTAGTTCCTCGCTGTTACATGCATTTCGCCATTTGTTAGTTAGACGGGCACTAGCGCCTGCATTTAGGAAACGCGTTGCACATAAAACAGGTGCTGTACTTCTCAGTTCAGATGTGTTAGTTTATGAAAACTACGCGCATTCGACAGCTCATGCGTGAGCACAGCGGTAAATTTGAAATTAGAATTTTCATCTTAAAACTTGCTTAGCTATAGTACAACACACTGAATATCTTACAGTAGCACTGTACTTCAATTTTCGCTTTCACAAACACGTGCAACACGCTCGTGGAACATTTTTGCTGTTAAAAATTATGTTAGTTTGTGATGTTTTCAATAGTTGGGCTAGCCCGCCGTTAATAACATTTTTAATCTACTATTAAATTTTAATAATCAGAAACGCGTTTGCAGTATCATGTTAAAATGCATGTATTTTGTCGGACTTGAAAATGGGTTAGTAAATGGAAAATCATCCTGTCTTCCTGTAAGGTATAATTATAATTGAAATGGATACAAACACCAGTTTAACGTGTTCTCCAAAAATTTCTTTGTTCTGAAATACAATTATTAACATTTAGTTTAATTTGCATTGAGTGGAAGAGAATTAGTTGCATGATTAATGGTATGATCAGCTCGGTGCCGATATTCAGCTGTTTTCAATTTCGGAATTTCTAACGCAGGCTTGTACGAAAGTGAGAGTACGGTATTACATATTGCAAAGATGTTGTTTTTGATTTGCCTATTTGACAAGTATTAAGGACTGGTCTTGAAAATAAAGCAGTTTTTCTTTCAATTGTTCTTTGCTTTAACAACTGTATAACTCCATATTTTCTCCGGCGTTCTAACAGTTCAAAAATTTGCTGGGCGCCCCCCCCGATGGGGCCTCACACGCCCCACTTCCCCGGGCCTCGCTTAGGCTGAAATAGGTCCTGTGTGTACTTCATGTTGGTTGTGTTTGTGGAACAGGTGCCGTTCGTTTACCTGCTGAATCAATGAGGCGACGGTTTTATACCTGGCATTCAACGTATGGGCGAGACCATCACAATGTTGAAGTGGGGGGTCGAAAATAAATAGTATTTCGCCAACGTAACACTATAGGTCACGGGGGGGACGAACTCCAAAATAGCATGGTGGTCGTGATATTGCACATCATGAAGATCCATTTTTATAGTTGTATAATTGATTACTTAACTACAAACGTTTCTCCTAGTTATAAATGTTATGCTAGTTAATTAAGCTAATGTCTGTGAACTAATGGCATATATACGTGTTATAGTATGTCATTTAATTCACACAAAATAAAACACAAAAATTACACTGTACGGAGTTTAACTCGTACTTATAACAATAGCTGCAACAATATAACAACACTTGTAACAATATGTGAACAAAATACACACAAGAGAAATAACTAAGTAACATCACTACACCCGAGGAGCACCTGTTAGAAATCAAGGCTGTAGTGACCTCTACACGCTTTTATACTCGCATTCCAGGTCAGCTGGCTTCTCACACCACGTGTAGGCCCAAACAGAAGTCTGGACCTACAAGGAAGGGGTGTGTCACTGCTGACGTGGAAACAGGGGGTGTAGAGGGGCCCGATACCTGACTCGACAACAGGTGCCTCCGTAACAATATTATTGTTTTCATATAAACGGTAATTGATGATTAATTAATTAAAGTTCCTCGTGGTGCAATAGGAAGGTTCACTTTATTCCACAAATAACAAACCCAGCCATTAATTTTCGTGGGAAGGAGCTATTTACATCTGAAGTTACCAATGTGAACATAATAATGGAATTCCACTATAATAATGCACACCATTTGTCAACATTTCATATAATAATAAAAAATTGGCATATCATATCTAGAAAAGTGCACTTTCTTATTTTCGCGTGTCCCAATTCTGCTATCACCATTAATCTTATTACAAAGTCGTTGTCTCAGCTTATTACAAAGTCGTTGTCTCAGTGAAAGCTCTGGCACGAAAAACGGTAGGACAGTTCTGAGACGTGCGTGGAAAAATCAAGATTCTAGAATGCGCAAAAATTGAGGTTTTTACTGTAATAAGTTTTGCGCACAAAAATTTTCCTCAAACTTCTAGAGCGCAGAACTTAAGCAGGCGGAGCAAAACTGCTGCTGATCATAGCCGTCACGGTCACGGCTCTGGCTGTGATAGACAACTGCCAGTTTGTGGGCGTGAGCACTTGCTGTCAGACTTTCTGTGTAGTATAAAACAAGTTCAACCTTTTTTTAATTTCGTGATACACTTTCTTTACAAAACCTTATTTTAATTTATTCTCTGAAAAGGTAGCATTTAATCTGCTTTATATTTTCGGTGAAAATTGCTGAATTCACATTGCATGCATGCCTTTCAACTCTGCTGCTAGACGTTTTATTTACAGTATTGCAAATATTAGTTTACTCTAGTTCCTACAACCTTTGCAAATCCACCTAGAGTCGTTCAGTCTGTGTTTTTAGGTTAGGCTAATCTTGAATCATTTGTAGGGGCTTCATTCTAAAGTTACAAATTTCATCATCACCAGTGTACAAGTGACCATTTGACACTTGCTATTACTATAAGCAAACGTCATATGAACCGCCTTATTGGTTAGGCTATTTTTTCCTTTTTAACAGTTTTTAATAGTCTTGTGCTGATTTGCGCGTCATATATCTAACATTATTGTATTGTGCTTATGGCATTAACTATGTGACAAAGTGATTAAGTATATATGGTTAGCTCTCCATCTGAGTTCTATTTAATATTAGTGCTGCCATACAAAGTAATAATGTAAATGCGCCAAATCATTTAAGTTTCAACAAATTATATGTTGGGTGGCCACTTCTTTTAATCAAATGGGTGCGGCGTTTTCTTACAAAGTCACAAATTAATCTATATTACATATATCAATAACAGCAAAACATTTTAATCAACAACTCGTAAAAGTAAGTGTTATGCATGTATAAAAATAACAAATTAGACTATACGTATTTCCACACATTTGTTTGAATTCTAATCAACAATAAATTTAGAGCCAGGCCGATGTCTCTCCCACAAAAACTTAAAAAACAAGAGCATTTTTCCAGCCTTCATTAAAATTTGCAAGTTTTTTGTAGAATTTCCATTATGCTATTAGACCGCCGCACTTGTATATTATTTTGCTCTCTTAGCGTTTTACTCAACAAACAGGCTAAAATTGCACTATCAGCATTTTCACGTAGATAGACCAGGATGCGATTTACCATTTTGCACCGTCAGCGGTTTTACGTATTTGACAGACCAGGATACGTTCTACCATTTAGCACAGTCAGCATTTTACTCCATTGACAGACCAGGATATGTTTAATCATTTTGTACCTCCAGAGGTTTTACTCTACTGATAGACCACGATGCGTTTTATCATTTTGCCCAGTCAGCATTTTACTCTATTGACAGACCAGGATGCGTTCTTACTTTTAAATATTTTGTTAAAAATTTGCCCTCTTACTTTTCCTCTTAGCAATAATTCTGTACTAGCCGAACCCCGCAGAAAAAATGTTGAGGATGAACTCACAATAACAACCAGAGGAGTAATAGATGCTGAATATGATCTCAGACAGAACCAAGGGCGCAAAAACCCGATAATTTATTGTTATTCCCGCTTTACTTACCCACAGGAAAAAATTGAAAAATAGAATATAATCAAAATATTGCCTGCAAATGGAGGCATGTATATATGTAATCATTATGTATTATTTTTATACATAAATAAAGAGTTATAAATAATAATTATAATAATAAATAATAATAATAATAATAATAATAATAATCAGTGCTGAACTCTTCTTATATGCCCTCTGGCTATAGATTAGATGTAGCTCATGTATATGGTGATGTGGAATGGTATTGTGTGAGTGTTGTGGTGCGGTTCGTGTGATGTTCCTGGAGGGTGTGGTGTGAGTTGCAGGGTGCAGTGTTGATGCGACAGAGGGTTGTCATTATGGATGTGTGAGCAAATTTTCTTTGATGCAGTTTTTGTGGTTGTTGCTGTTGCTGTTGTCTAAGGGAGCCTTTGTTTTGCAGCTATGCCACTTTCACTCTCTTTTCTGGTTACTTTTTCTTATATAGACTACTGTGGAAATGCCAATGACTAGGCCTAGTGTTTGTTTATTAGGCTTTATAATGCTTTGACTGTGGTGCTGTTTTTCCTGTTGTATTGAAACATTCTCTACTAACACCAATGCGATCAGAGCACAGTTTACCTGAATTTGAGGTGGTGGGCTATTGGCAGCGACGGGCCAACAGTTGATAAGAAGACTCGCCCTGTCTAATTACATGCCTGTGATGTGGTAAATTCCTGTCACACAACAATATCATTTTTTGACATCTTTATTTTAACATCATATAATTATGTTCTCTTTACAAACATTACTTGTACAATTAATTTTATGGTGCAGATTTCGTGAAAGAAGAAACAGCTGACTGTGTAAATATAAATTCATCTTCCCAGGACAGTTCGAAAAACTTGAGAGATTTCACAAATATTTAACATTCCTTCAAAAACGGTCAACACAAAGAGTTTTCAAATCCAAGTGGAAATATCATGAAAATCAAGTTAAAATTATTTTATAGTTACCTTCCCCGTGAACAACTTTGCAGTACGTTGTCTAATTAATGAGTAATTAACTTTTTGCATCTCGCGGGAAATGCCATAGAGCTGCACTTACACCTCCCCCATTGAAAAAATTGAACTAGCGCTGCCCTGCTGATGTTGGGTTTGTACTCTATATAAAGGAGTGAAAAATTAGTTAACCAATCCAGAGACAGAAATAAGGTAAAATATGTTTCCTCCTCCAGTCTCAAGACGATAGTATTGACCGCTTCCACTCCTTTACATGATGCTATGGTCTTGGTTCCCCACTTCGTATATCCAGCCACGAAAACGCCCCCGAGAGTAGATTCCCATTTTTTTCAGAATTGGCTGGACGGTGTCCAAAAACTTTGTGCGTGTAAGAAATGGTGTTGGATAGCCGTACTCCAGTCGTTTGTGCCACTTGCTGATAATATTGTCATTTGGGGATATTAGTCCTACATTTATGGCTCCATCTATTGCCACTTGTACAATGTCAGAACGAACAGGCTTGACTTCTGTTTCACATATTTCAAACAATAAAGACCACTGTTCCCCTGGTTTTGGCACCGTATATGGAGAATAGTTGGACAAAATTGTCACCCTGTAAAACTCACAGTTATCTTCAGGAAAATAAAGCCAGCACTTATTGGACAGGTGGTTTGGTACCTTCCCCTCTAGACCTAGCCCCACAATGTGGGTTGACGAATGCCATGGAATGTCCTTTTGCTCTTTCAGAACTGGTAGGTATTGACTGTCTCCTAGAAGTTTATCTGTTAATAAGTCCAGTGGCATTGTGTTGATTATATAATCGTAGGGCATTTCTTCACCTGATTTCATTGTTATACGTTCGTTTTCAAAATTAATCACATGAACTTCCTCGTTTAACCGACGGTTGTCATCAGGAAGAGAATTGTAAACTTGCTGCCATATTGCTCCAGTTCCCCCAAAGGAAACCGAAATGTTGCATTCGGACCCCAAGAGGCATCCTCTTTTCGATCATTGATGTTCCGGATGATTGATTTCATATCAATCGTAGCCACCCGCTTATTTATTGCAAGACGTTTGTTCACTTCAGTAACAAACTGTCATAAAAGTTAGCAATATGATACTGTGTTACTAAATGAGATTCAAGTTCCTATTGGAAGGTACATCGTATTCATGCATACAGACCATAAATAGAAAGTCACCTATACTCTGCTGACTACTAGTTAAACCAAGTAGTTTCTTTGATAGCAAAATAAAGATTATTTGTTTAGAGAAAGCTGTTTTGTAATTTTTCTCTTTTATTCTCTATTAATCTAATTTCTTATATTCTATTCTACATAAAATAAGCCATATTTGTATTTCAGCTAGCATGCCCTAATATTGCGTAGTGTTTTTTGGCACAACATTTTTGATAAAACGTATCTTTGAATACTCTCAAACATATCTATCTACATAAACATTTCACGCATAAGAGTGCGGTTAGACCAAGTCACTTATATAAGATCACTTAAAATCAGAGGTATAAAATCACTTAACTCTGAGACTGGCAAATTTTTACTAGTCCCAATAATTGGCCCAGCTATGTTCCTAATACGAGTTCTTATGAGTTTCAGACGTTGCTTCAATCCAACGACCCAGATGAAGTCCTGCATTCAGAGTTCAAGCCTTCTGAATCAACAAATTTTAACCTTCCAGACATCGACCAAAAAGCCTCGACTCTCGCCGTGACCCCCTGATAAAATCACTTGGTCATTTTATATGATACACATTATGGCTGGTTATCCGAGTTTTCTGACTTCTGAGCGTTTTGTCACCCCAACCATCTGGGCATCTCGACTTTATGTGCCTCTATACTTTCTACTGTTTGTACGACAGAGTCCTCGAATGCCACTACTCCAAAATTCATGGACCTACTTTCAACACTCATTAAGCATTTACTAAATTAGCCAGCAGTCAGGTTTTAGGTTCACATGATCGAGCTCTGACAACAGTCCTCTCAAATATGAACAGTAGGACAACTGACCAAGTACCATCTTCGTCATTGCTCGTGGACACTGCTAACGAGCTTCGAATTACATTCTACCATTTATTAATTTGTACCTGTCTCGGAGATACAGATCAATATGAGCGAACTTCTTCTAATTAATTCTAATTATTTATAATTCCCCTTGAAGATAAATCTCTATTTATCTACATTGACAGGACGCTTTCATAAGTATTTTAAATGGGAGGGAGAAGCTGAGTGAGTTTTCTGCAGAATACAATGAATAATCCTCTTTGATTATGCGTATTCAATAACTGGTTGTCTTTATTCTTTAATGAATAGTTTTATATTCCAAAATAAATTCATAACACATATCAATACGGCTAATGGTGGGGACTGACGTGCACACGAAGCAAGTGGCGGCTGGCAAGTAAAATTAGTGGCGGTGCTGCTTCAGAAAATTACATTTAAAAACGTCACATCACCTCCAAACAGCAAAGACAACAAGCAAAACAATGCATTTTTTACTTTAAAGTTGCAAAGCCAACATTGCTATTGGTATTATTAAGAATTAAAGCTACAAATGTGCTTCTGGTTGCTGCTTATTCCTTTTCGAAATATTTGAATATTTCCGGTAAACATAAAACATCAATCTTTCGCTTTTGTGGGGTAGAGGGTCCCACTAAGAATTTTCAAAATGTTCCCCGCACTTCCTAGCATCTGCCCTGTTTGCAAACATTTACCTGAAATGTTATTGACCCTGTAACTACTTCATTACTCAGCATTAAAATCTGCGCTTACTCGACCAGAAACCTAGGACGGGGTAATGTCTAATGTTTAACCGTAGAATAAGCACCATAATTTTATAGTTGACTGTTTTTAGTAATTATAGTTACACGTGGTGCTTATATAGTTGAATATTCTTTTAAATCTTAAAGCCGCAATGTTGCGATACATAAAAATTGCTTCTGTTGCATTAGCTGTTACATTTTCAATGATAGTTTTTAGTCTCCACAAGCTTAGAAAAGTAAATTACACGACGTCATCTATTCATGTGGCTCTGGCAGTTTGTGGTGGTGCAGAATCTACTTATGTGGATGATTTTACCGTATTAATGAAATCTATTTTTCTTGTGTCAACCGAACTCATTCATTTCCATGTTATAGTTGACAGTGACGAAATGGAGCATAAACTAAAGGGCTTTCTAGACAAATTTAATGACACATACTCGAGCAAAGTAAATTTCTACAGACCTTGGTTTCCCCCTGGTGAAAATTATACTCATTGGCTTCAAAATGGCGATGGAAAAAAACCTTGTGGATCTGCTTGGTTATTCCTTCCTCAGATCCTGCCAAAATATGTGAAAAGGATTCTAAGGTTTGACATGGACGTCATTGTTGTACGGCCTCTAAAGGAATTGTGGCGCCATTTTGATCAAATGACATCGAATCAGATAATGGGAATCGCATTCGACTTTTCTCGTGAACACACGCATCGCATTATGGAGCTTTTTCACCAACCACATGGGGTTTCTCAATTGACTGCTTCTAGTGACACTTTACTTAACCGTCTAAGAGGTGGTGGGAACAAAGGTCTTAATACTGGAGTTGTCTTAATCGACTTGGAAAAACTACGGCAAACTGACTGGATGACAGATATTGTTGATATTTATCACTCGACTAGCAATTGTTCAACGGACAAATGGACGTTTCCTGCCTGCACTCCAGAGCAAAATGCTTGCAACGTCTATTTTCACGAAAATCCATCGAGACTGTATTTCCTTCCTTGCGAGTGGAACTTTTGGTGGGGTGTGGCAGTCTTCGGCGATTACTGTCAGTCAGCTCAATGGGACGGAATCGGTATATTGCACGGTGCTGCGGGAACGTTCCACAATCAAAAAACCAACTGGAAGTGTCATTGGATATTTGAAGGTGCTTACAATATATACAAAAATCTGAAAAATAATGAAACAAGGGATTTCCTTTTGGGTAAACTGAGGACATTTCGCAAAGAAAGTGAAAGAAATGCAGAGAAAAGAATTGGTGGTCAAAAATGCTTATCAATAATAGACAAAATCGTAACAGTTTAACAGCTTATTGTTTATATGCACTCGCCAAAATAAGAAACTAATTATCAATCTTGCTGCATAAGATATTGAACGATACATGAAAATCACACTAAGTTGTGGCAAAATCACCAAAAACGTAAAAAATTCACTTTAAATTGTCATTAAAATCACAAAATTTTAAGAAAAAAATCCTAAATAAAAATACGTGAACTATGAACTATGAAATTTGTTTCTTAATGTAGCACATTTATAACAATATTAATTACAACGAAAAATTATTAATTGTATGATCAAGCGATCATATACAACTCTTCTTATATATATATATATATATATGCATGTATGTAGTTTATTGATAAAAATATTTTCATTTACAACAAATTGGATAAACGCTTTAATTTTGTTTTTGTCCATGACACAATACTACACGTTGTTCAACCTTTTCTCTGAAAACAGAAGCCAAGTGACCAGCACAGTTAACCCAATTCCCCGTATTTGATGATCATGAAGAGGTGAAGGAAGTACAGATCAACTTGGTCATCCAAGAAGAGCCAATAGAAAAACTGCTCACTTATTTCTCAACATTGGTAAAACATCGTGTTTCTGCAGCTTGGCTCATCTTGTACCATCAGTACATGAGAAACAAGTTAGCCAGTTACTATGGAAAGACCGAAAAGCATCTGTGCCGTGGTGATCTGAAAGGAGCAGTAAAAGCTATTATTTAATTCAGAAGAGATGAAACCCATGTCTCCATCATTAAATGATGAATCATTTAATAAAGAAAAGAATCACCTTTCGTCCATATAGCATTAAACACTTTATGGATAGCGAAGCCTACAGGGAAGACTAACAAGACGAAACTTCAACTATTGTTACACTTTATTTTGGTTCTTCCTTACAAATATTATTGACTTGCTGATTCGATAATACTACAGGAATAAGCAGGGATTAAGGCATACGATCCTTCACTTTCTAGTATAGGAATTAGCTTTTTTGCGCCGACAGACAGGGCTAAAGGCGAAGCAGATGAGTACCAAGCAAGATTAATAATATTTCGTTTCATTATTTCCTTCATCTTATAACTATCATTTGTTTTTATGAGTCACAAAGCCGTCAAAATATTAGCCTATCGTATTCAAATAAGTACCTTTATGTTTTTTTATTGTCTGCAGAAGAAAAATGAAAGTGAAATTTGGAGTTATTTCACGTTTCTTTGGGATAAATAAAATGCTATACTGTGAAACTGCAAAGGGTTTTCATGAGGATTTTTCTTATTTTACACTTTTACCTTGTACTATGTGTATATAATATGTCACATGAAATCAAAAGCTCAGCCAATGTACAGCCATGTTTAATTATTGTAAACAAAAACTATGTATAGGTATTTGCAAACAGTTAACATTTTGCCATTTTCGAACAATAACATCAACAAGAGCATCAGAATAACAATAACGACAACCACACCGACACAAAAAAACAACAACAACAGCAGTAACAGACACGCCAAAGCCAAAACTATATTAGTTTCATTTATTTGTATTGCTAGGTCACATTACTTTTGCAACTTTGCAAGCTTCAGCAAATTGTAAATATTTTTCTCTTTTTTCAGCGATGTACTTATTCAGCAACAACAACCTAAACCACACCAAACAACCACCCCCCCTCTCACACCACACCTACCACACCATGCCACAACACAGCACCACACCATGCCGCAACACCACACACCTGACCAAAACACACCACACCCAGCACAGTACTAAGACCAATAATTTTGGGGAAAATTACGGTATTTTTACGCAGTATTATCAGTACAATATTCTTAATAATTACATTTCATTTTTTGTTCTGCCTTTCGTAGATTTCTCTGTGCCGCACCAATGTTTGTTCATTATTATAAAAATCTAATTACTTGCCGTTTAGTGACTTTTTTAATCGGAAAGTTGCCCACAACGGTGGCCACATTGCAAGATTTTTTTATTTATAAAGAAAAATTGTGGTATTTCCATATTAATTAGAAGGCCGACAGTTTGAATTTGTGAAATTATTTGTGTATACACGTATTTAAAAACATAATTATCTTAATTAAACTTATTTATTCATCTTTCTTTAAATGGAAGAAAGTTACCTTTTTTCATGTAACTTATATATCTTTTGGCAATTATAATTCCGTAATGTACCAATAACCGCAGAGTAGACGTCATTGTCACATGCAGTCATTCATATCGTTCTGCAGTCAGTGAACTACATAAGAACAGTGTCTTGGAAAGCAAATACTTTAGTAAGGATGAGTGTATAAAGTTGATTTCCACAATCGTTTTGTATATGTTGTCTGCTTACGCCTGGATAATACTAGAGAATCGCAACAACATCTTCGTAACGAGGCAAAACCGTAATAAGGTAGGTTTAACTTTTTTGTTTTTTCGCAGCAATTTGTGCTTTTACTAATTAAATCCAACAATAAAGAAAGTGGAAAAGTAATATGTAATTGCTACCTCAAGAATTGAGTTGCTGACAAAAATACACAATTAAAAATTAAATAACACTTCAGTTAGAAACTTAAAAACATTGCAACAATGTGCAGATTCAAGTATTTTTTATACTTAACAAATGATTAAAATGAGATTTATGTTATTTATTACATGTGGCTGTTGAACCTGTACTACACACCTTCTGCACTATTGAGTGTCAGGAAATGACAAACCTTTTGAACTTAAAAAAATATCAGAGGTTGACATAAAATGTATGACATTTATTTCCCACATTTTTCTACTGTTAGCAACATTATAATTTATTGTATTTATAATTTATAAAATTGTGATTATTTTACTGTTGTTCCCAAAAATTAAAAATAAATTTTGAAGAAACTTGACTCCATGTAGCCTCTCTGAGAAATTTCAGTGATCGTATGATGTCAAAGCTGTGAATGGCGGCAATACCACATGCAAATACTGAAAAAAAGCGTTTTCCTTCTCGGGGGTTTCAGTTTTGTCAGTTTTTGTCTATTCTTTCTGTTTTCTTTCTGTACATGGGGAGAGTGCCACCCATTTCTTGATTCGTGGGCATAAATTGATAATAGATGACTTTGAGTCAGAACAGTAGAAAACTAAATATGAAGAGGTAATAAACTTTTCTGCATTCTCAAAAACAAGAATTTACCAAAGCGTGCTGTCGGACATGCTTACCGCACGCTAAATTTACTTCATGTAGCTAAAAATATAAGCTATAGCATTTATTTTCTGCACACTATTTGTAATATCTGCAAAAAATATACGTAAGCCACTAAAAGATATGCTGTATATGTATTTAAAAACAACACAACCTTATTAAAAACTTAAAAGTCATGCCAAACTTAAAAATCATGACAAACGTTTCGACAAGCTGTTATCGTCAGTGGCAAACATACTAACCAGTATATATGGGGAGAGCCTCTTATGCACTAATTAAGTAGTTAACAGAAGCCAAATATGTAATACATGAAATATGAAATTGATACATCAACAATAATTATGTATTTAAAAAAGCCAAATAGGTACTGACTAAGCAGACACGATGGAAAGACATTAACACAGTAATAATTAACAAAGAGCTAAGTGTTTGAAAATAAAGTTAAAGGAATCAAACTGGTACTGAAATTGAACTGAGCCTTCTGTTAATGTACAAAGCAGTTCAATTCCTGTTTGCTGTTTGAATGTCTTTACTGGTCTACTTATTCATTGTCTACTTGGCTTCTGTTAACTACTTAATTTGTGCATAATAGACTGTCTGTACAAAACTGGTTATATGTTTGTAAATTTACCAAAGATGAATATTTTAACTTTTAACTTTTCAATGTAAAAGTTTGCAATAAAGTTGGGTTGTTTTAACTATATTTTTTATGTGCCTGTAATAAAAATTTGCTACGCAATCATTAGTTTATATTATGGCAAATTAATATCTTCTAATAGGAACCACACTGGCAGAACTACGAAAACATGATGCTTCAAATCAAACGTCCGTCATTATTTTGTATTGGAATGTTTTGGAATAGTAAGTAGGCTTTCAAGTTGAACCAAACGACAATTTGCTTGCTGAGTCTACGATTCATAAGAATTTTGGCGGCAACAAGTTGGCTTCCTGAGTTTATAGCAGCAATTTTGCACCATGCACCATGCTCCTTTACAGCTGTGGAACGATTTTGCACCTTCTTGCTTTATAGTCAGTTAGAAGGTGAAGAAATTAGTTCAATATTTCAATGTTTTCGGAGTTACTGATTAAGAGTTTTCTTCAAGATGAATGTTGTTGCTAAAATTGTCTGGTAAGGAGATTGAAAATCTTATGAACGAGGGAGTTCTTTCTGTATATAGCTTAACCTGAGCGAAAGCGAGATAAACTCATTATAGATAATCGAATGATATAACAAGTCAGACACTGTTCATAAAAGTCACGGAAAAGTCACAATTTTGGCTGGGATTATTTGTTTTTTCGTGTGTTTTTTCCTGTGACTTTTTTGTAATTTTTTCACTTGACTTTTTTACCTGGATTATCTGAAACGTGTCCGCAGAATGTAATTATTTCATTATCGATGAGCACACGGAAGCTGACGTTTACAGAAGTTAGGATTATTATAGTCAACAATACAAATACAATCCGAAATTAGTGAAGGCGAGAATTGGGTATCAATAAATAATTAATGAAAAAATGCTACATTTAAAATAATGCTGAACATAGGTTTCTTTAGCGATGTTACACATAAGCACAGTATTTATAAGAAACTGTAGTGAGTAAATTTAAACAAACTCAGAAAAAGGTTTCTCTTTTCTATTTGGCAGCTTTTCGTCTGACGCAGAATGGACGAGAGGATTGTAGTGATCGGTGCAGGTCCAACTGGCATAGGTGCTGGAATCAAACTCCAGGAGCTGGATCATCCTGACTGGGTCATCTTGGAACAAGGTGATCGAGCTGGCGGCTTGGCTACCTCAGTAGTCGACCAAAATGGGTTTGTTTGGGACATGGGCTGTCACGTGATTTATTCACACTATCAGTACTTCAATGACGTCCTAGATACGTTCGTCTCTGATTGGCTGCTTCATAAACGTGAATGTTACATTTGGTGCAGGAACAAGTTTGTTCCCTACCCCTTTCAAAAAAACATTCATTACTTACCAGAACAGGATTTAAACGACTGTTTACAGGGCATAGTCTCTGCACAAGCCAACCGAGATCGCAGCCCTAAACCTGCCACGTTGCAAGATTGGATAGACAAGAATTTCGGTTACGGCTTAGCCAAAATATTTTTGAATCCATACAATTACAAAGTTTGGGGCTACAGACCTACTGCGATGACAGCGGACTGGGTTGGGGAGCGGGTGGCTACGATTGATATGAAATCAATCATCCGGAACATCAATGATCAAAAAGAGGATGCTTCTTGGGGTCCGAATGCAACATTTCGGTTTCCGCTGTTTGGGGGAACTGGAGCAATATGGCAGCAAGTTTACAATTCTCTTCCTGATGACAACCGTCAGTTAAATGAAGAAGTTCATGTGATTGATGTTGAAAACAAACGTATAACAATGAAATCAGGTGAAGAAATGCCCTACGATTATATAATCAACACAATGCCACTGGACTTATTAACAGATAAACTTCTAGGAGACAGTCAATACCTACCAGTTCTGAAAGAGCAAAAGGACATTCCATGGCATTCATCAACCCACATTGTGGGGCTAGGTCTAGAGGGGAAGGTACCAAACCACCTGTCCAATAAGTGCTGGCTTTATTTTCCTGAGGATAACTGTGAGTTTTACAGGGTGACAATTTTGTCCAACTATTCTCCACATACGGTGCCAAAACCAGGGGAACAGTGGTCTTTATTATTTGAAATATGTGAAACAGAAGTCAAGCCTGTTCGTTCTGACATTGTACAAGCGGCAATAGATGGAGCCATAAATGTAGGACTAATATCCCCAAACGACAATATTATCAGCAAGTGGCACAAACGACTGGAGTACGGCTATCCAACACCATTTCTTACACGCACAAAGTTTTTGGACACCGTCCAGCCACTTCTGAAAAAAATGGGAATCTACTCTCGGGGACGTTTTGGAGGCTGGAAATACGAGGTGGGGAACCAAGATCATAGCATGATGCAAGGAGTCGAAGCAGTGAATAATATCGTCTTGGGACTGGAGGAGGAAACATATTTTCACCCTCATGTGGTCAATGGCAAGTTTAACGCTACAGGGTTTTCTAAAAAACCTGGAAAGTAGATTTTTTGTTACTGAAACATATTTGTTCCTATTCAGTTTCGCGTTTTTGTCTGAGCTCAAATGTGGTCAGGATTCGTTTATGACTGAGTTCATTGTGATATCAAATATTCATAATGACAGATTGTCTGACAATTAATAACC
Organism: Tubiluchus corallicola; assembly: GCA_030141605.1. Lineage (NCBI taxonomy): Eukaryota > Metazoa > Priapulida > Priapulimorpha > Priapulimorphida > Tubiluchidae > Tubiluchus > Tubiluchus corallicola. Next base: position 15,242 of record JAQGDQ010001163.1, on the reverse strand, counting down.
GATAAATCAGAAAATAATGAGTAAAATTACAAAATGAAGAACCTAACAAAAATATTTTAGTGTCCTGGTTTAGCGCGCTCATGACAAAACTCTTACATTGCACTGCAACAGCGTTTTCACTGTATATCTGATAAAAGTAAAAGAATTTTCGTTTGTTGTACTTTAAAAAAAATTCAGAACCTCAGCAAGAAAGCACTAACTTGTTCATCATCATTTAGACATTGCCCCGCTGTAATATGTTAATATCTTGTTTAAATTTTTGTCCGTCTAGAATTATGATACTCTAGGTTAGATAGGTCAGTTAGGCATTTGTCATCGAAACTTCATTAAGAGTAACACTATTTGATAATGGTAATCACCTGCATTCTTTTTCAACAGTAATGTTAATATAACATGACTATGCTCAACAGGTTACTGAACACATTATAATCATGATCACAGTTTTTCTTAATTCTCGCTCCATTTCATCTTTCATTCACTACTCCCCCCCCCACCCCACTTTTATGTATATATTATCATTATTCATGATTTCACTTACTAATCTTTTTTTTAAGATTTCCACGTACAGTTTGGCCTGCCAAGCTATGCTTTTAGGCTCAAACTGTATGCATCAAAATTATTCTGTAATGTAATTTGCACATGTATATGCTGCATTTTGTGATTTTTCGATAATACTGCATTTATTTATATTTATATTTATATTTACTTAAATGGATAATTATCTGTATTTTAATGATAATTGTAAGATGCAATGTGGAAATGAATAAACTCTTGAAACTCTTGAAACGACGCAGAAACGTGAAATTGAAACCGAAACAGATAAAAGTGTTGAAAGAACATCACAACGTACTCAGAAGATTAGCTCAACCCGGATCCACATTGCAGGCCAGAAGACGCGTGCTAGTAAAGTAATACATTTCTCATTGGTTGAGAGATTTGTGTGGGCGTGGCAACTTACGCGAAGGTTACAGAAGGTTAAAATTTTCCCTTTTAAAAAAACAACTAAAACTTTCCAATGCTCAATTGTCAACACCTGCCAATAACAGGTGCGATTCCTCTCAGTAGGTTGGAGATTTGCGTGTGCGTGGGAATGTGAAAGCTAAAACTTTGGAAAACATGGCAGTTAAAATGATGGGCTTATAATTTTTTGAGATGCCCTGAGTTAATATTTTCTTTTATTAAAAAATCCTGGATGGACAGTTGTAAATGGTGTAATGATATCCTAATAGACAATGTGTTGCGATGAAACTAAGTGAAGGAAAACGACTTTAAGCTTTCTATTCAGTAGCCTATAAACAATCCAGCAGTTTGGCATGGACTGGTCAAGGCGTGGAGAGTGATGTTTCGGAGATTGTATCGCTTTCATTGAAAGACAATTGATACACCCCAGTGATGGCCAGTGAACTGGCGAAGCCTTCGCAGCACTATTACACTTTCGCGCACCCTACTTTCTTCTGGCCTATTGTTTATTTTTATGCCTGATAGCTGACCAACAGTGTAATATACACCATATTCCCATAAGATAAGGCGTTATAATTACAGATTAAAATTATTCATTACTTGCTGTCGCTAATACGCAAAAAGCTCTATGCAAAAACTGTGTTTACACACTAATGCGCAGTCGCTATTACCCAGTGAGTAAAGAAGAGTTGTTAAATTGTGTTAAAAGTGTTAAATTATGCTAAATATTAATTCTGATGAAATGCTGGCATGAAGCCCAGTTAAGGTGTGGTATCACGTGCCCAAGTGATTCATAATCGACCGACTGACATAGGCGGTGCACGCGCCGAAGCTCACGGCGCATGAAGGGTTTAGTCAAAGCTTTGTCATCCCCTACACCTAGGCAGATCGAAGAGAACTAGGAACTGACTCGCAGAAGGCTTGGCATTACTATCCTTTATGATCTTGATATTTACTTGTGTTTAATGTTTGATAAACGTGTTGCCTTTTAACTTGAGTTTTAATAGTTTTGCCATGCCGGTCGTGGCTTTTCACAGGCCACGAGAAACAACAATATTCAGCTAGCAGCTCTAAAACAGCAAATACACAACCAATCAGACAATTATTTTATTGGTGCCGTGACCAGTTTCTTTGTCGGAAATGATTTTCAAAACCTGGTCTTATTGCCAAGCTGTTTATTGCTGTTTAAACTGATCTCCAAGACTGAAGTACCGACGTAATGTAAGTAATGCACGTTTTCTTCAATCCTATTTTTTACTTGTTAAACCCCTTCCTGTTCGTGTCAGAGAGTGTTAGAAAACGGTTGCTTATATTTTAAATCATGATTGTTTTGGTGGGTTGTAAATAAACTCAAAATGGTATATTAAACATTTTGGGGGGCGGGGGTCGTAAATACCATCCATTACGCGTTCTGTAAATTTCTTATTTTTCTCTTTCACTTTTCTAATTTAATTACAACTAGACGTTGCTTGTAAATACTGCTTTTTGTCATGGCTACTAAATCGCCACACCCGGCACAATCACCGCAGACAGAACATGTTCCTCTCACTACCTATAATGCCTTAGCCAGTCAATTTAACGAATTGAGTCAACAATCTGAAGCTCATAACAAAACTTTGGAGGTCCAAGCTTCTCAAAATTTACAATAGGGAGAGACAATAGGTGATTTAAGACGAGCTAACGAACACAATTTTTGCATGACTTAGGGTCACTTTCAAAAGACTCACAGGTGCAACAAACACTAACTCAACAAATCCAACATTTACCAAAATTTTCAGGTGAACCCGGCACTTGAAATATCGGGATTGGATTGATAGTATAGAACAATCCTTAAATTTAACCCCGACTTTATTATTTTCACGGGACACTGCCTACAAACATTTATTATTGGGAACTGTTACAGGGGCCGCCGCTCATTTCCTTAGTAAATACCAAAACTTGAAAGTAGAACAGCGCAAGAATTAAGAAATGCTTTAAGAGATCTCTATGCAGATAGACTAGAGATTAATGAAGCTTTTATTGGATTAACTCGTCCCAGACAGCAAAAAGCAGGGACTATTCAAGCTTTCGGGGATAGGATAATGAAATTAGAACGAATTGCTAAATCAGAAGATGAAATTATACAACCGGCATTTCAGTCATTTTTAGATCAACTATTTACATTGGGCATAAGCTGAGATCAAGCCACACAATATTTACTTTGGGAGCCTCCCATAACTTTAACTTTAGCAATAACTGAAGCAGCTAATAGGGGTGCCCCCATTAAAACGTGTCAATATCTTCGATCCTGTTTCCCAGATAATTCTGAACCAATAGTTGAGTTAATTTCACAAAAATTACAAGAAAACCCATAAGACATGACTCCAAATACATTAGGACTATTTGCAGATTCACTGTTACAACAAGGAGAAATTTTAAGTAACGCACAGAATTCAGTTCAGACTTTGAATAAGACAGTGGCTTCGTTGAACCAGTCAAACTCACAACCAAGGCAAATTCGGGGACGGCAACTCGTACCATCTGTTTTTAATAACAATGCACGAAAATTCGGCACAAATATGACTCGTTTTAATGGTAATTGTTTGTCTAATCGGCCTAATCCATCTTCCTTTCCATGTAACTTTAATAACGGAAATTCATCTTCATTTAATAATCGATCAAACCCAGATTCTAGATTTCAACCGCGAGCAACACAATCTCGTACATGGACGCCTCGGACAAATACAACAAACGGCAGATTCCAAGACCGTTGATTCCCAGAATTAATAATGCGACACAACCTGACAATTTTAATAGACTCTAACTGCATTAACTCTAGACCGGCAAATTAAAGGCGATCATTCGTGGAAATTATCGGTCGGCAGAGTGGTCGCAGAATTATAGGCCGAATAATTCTCAACGTGCAAATAATTTTCCAGTTAATCAAGTCGATTCTAATTCTTACCAAGCTTCTCCTCGATAAAAGTGTATTTCTAGTACAGAGAGCGGTGCTCCTTTTTGTAATATCAAGGTTCATAATTTTCCTTGTTCAGCAATACACGGGTGCAGAGGTTAGCATTTTTGATAGCACAACTTTTAATAAACTCCCTATAGAGATACAAAATAATCTCGCCGCTCCTGAAGATAATTTTTTACTTAATACGGCTTCTAAGAGCACTTTAAAACTATTGGGTAAATGTGTTATACTTGTCACAATAGGAAAGCAGAAATTAGATGTTTTATTTTATGTGGTTCATCAACTTACAAAACCTGTAATTTTAAGCGATAATTTGTTTAAAGATACTCAAGCCACTTTAGACATCGCCAATGGTATTTTAGTTATAAATCAAGAAGTACTTAAATTAACTTCCCGGGCCGGAGGCGGACAAACCTTTTTTGGTAACAGCAGCCGCTAATTTAATTATTCCTCCGAAATCCTGCGCATTTTGTATGGCCTATATTACGGGAAAAATTCATAAGGATAAGAAAATAGGTGTGCATACTTTACAACTCGTTAAATCAAGTGTATTACCTATTTTTAAGGAAACTGCTTGTGTCATAGTACCCAGCATTGTCAGGACTCACAAAAAACAAGTTTATGTGCCTTTGTATAACTTCAAAGCGTTAATAATAGCAGTAACGATGATGTAATTATATCTCGTAAAGATGTACTGAGTCTTGCTTTTGAACAAGATCCAACGCTTATGTATCAAGTTTCTAATATTGCTAAACAGTTAGCTTCCCAAGTGCAGAATCGAAGTTCTTCCACCTCAGATTTAACGGATAAATCAAATTCATCTCCTAAGTATACTCGCAGACTTCATGTTGAAACGCTGGACCATGCGACGAAATATAAACTACCCCAAGACTGCAGGTTACAAAAGGCGCCATACAAGACAGAAGTTATATTACATGGCACTCCCAATATAATTCATATTCTTGACGAAAATGACACAGATAAAATCACTACAAAACGCTGCAGACGGAACCACAGAAATTAAATTTAAAATAAGAATTACAGATTACACACTTTATCATGCAAAGCCATATCCGATAACTATAAATTTAGAATCAGTAGTCAAACATTTGGCTATTTCTGGCCAAAATTAAAGGGTCGTTTCTGGACAGCTTGCAATAAAGTTTTCTCAAATAACAATAAGGACACTCAAGTTGGTATTTTGTGTCAAAGAACAAGGGACAAGAAATTTTATGCCGGTGATACCACAAAGTGTGGTTTGCTCTATAAAAGCTTTTTAGCCGTGGTCACCTGCACGATACAGTGTTCGATGATGTGTGGAAAGCTCATGTAGATCAATTTGTAAACTCAATTGATTTTTCAACAGCCAACACAGATGGCATCAATTTTGCATTCACTATGTCTGAACTGGTCAAAGCATCTGAATCAGTGTGGCTAAATGGCCTTTTGTACAAATTATACAATTATGGCATTCAGGGACACTTCTTAGGCACAATAAAGCGTTTTTTGTTACATCAAGCATTTAGCATAAAAATAAATGAGTACCAGTCTTCCAGTTATGTAGTTAAAATAGGACTCAAGCAAGGCTTTGTTTTATCGCCATTGTTGTTGTTGTTGTTGTTTATATCTGAAATGGTGGGTGATGAGTTTAGGACTACAACAGCTGATATTTTTAAATATGCCGATGATGTCATGATGTACACATCAAATGATTCACTTCATCAATGCCATCAAACGGCTCAGTGCCCTTGCAGTTATTTATACGAGTGGTGTAACTGTAATAATCATACGGTATTTGTCATCAAAATGTACCTAAATTACTAGCTGGTGTACATGAAATTGAGTATGTTGACCGTAGCACAGTTTTGGGCGTTACAGTTGAACATAAATTAAAATTTGATTGGCATATAACCAATGTTAGAAAATCGGCATGGCAGAAATGGTTGCTAATCCTGTGTAAGTCTACCTGCAGTACTCACTGTTTATGTTTATGTAATACTGGATAGTCCAAGCCAGGCGACTTTTGGAAATGTTGACTGTTGATATCACAGGCTTGTCCACAGTAAATATCACCTTTGTGTAATTGACCTGAGGACAAAAACAAAAAGCTGTTTGTATCTTTGTTATAATTATAAGAATTTATTTTATTAGAATATCAGTTATCTTAGTTAATAACAAAGTATTTTTTGTGCATTAAGGAATAAAACAGCAAGAACTAATCCGGTTTAAATATGCTCTTCTTTTATAATGTCTTAAAGAGAAGAAAATAGACATGACACTTCCTCACACATCCTTCAATTTACAGACACAAAGTGGGGACTTGACAATTGCTTACTATATACACAAAAACAAAGTTTCTACTGACGCCAAATGGTGAGATTTTGATATGTACAGTTGAGTTATTTTGAGTCTTGACTTTGCGCAGGATATCAACAAGTGTACAGAGATAAGAAAAGATAAACAAATGTTTTGTTACTCAACTTTATTTTAATCAACACAATCTATAAATGTACAGCTGCAACTTCAGTACGTAATGACAAGGGCAAATGATCAGACAAGGAGTAATCATATCACATACTAATAGACGAAGCAATATTATACATCACTGTTGAAAGGAACTATCCAACTATCCAAATAACAGCCCAACCATTAATTTTCGTTTGTGGTGAGGAGCTGACTGCTGCTGCTGTTACAAAAAAGAACATAATAACAGATGTAACAAATTTGTTTGTGTAAAGTAAGCAGAGCAGTAAGAAATGTGAATCATTCAGCAACAATTCGTAGTCATAACTGAAAATGTTCTAGCTTTTATGTTTTTACAGTAATTTCTAGAAAAGGTGATTAGTGATCAATACTAAAAATTCAACAATTTTAATAGTTTCTCGTAGTATTTCGTAAACACAGGTACACATTCAGAATAGGCCCAAAATTTGAGCACCCGAAAGAGCCTAATTATGACGCCAAAAAAGATAGACGCCAACTTACCAAATGAATGAGTATTTCATCATAATGAGGTCGACTGAGTCTACCTCATTATGATGGTCATTTTAGTCTATTTCAGTCTACCTATAAAAATGCCATTTTCCAGATAGCTGATAATATGGCTGTGGGCTTTTTAAATAAATAAGGACTTTATCTTAGCTATCAGAACAGACAGATTATGATTTTATTGTTGCTTAAAAATAGGTTTTAATTTTCAAGGGTTTTCTTGTGCTTTAAGACTAACAGAGAGCCTGAGCACAAACTGACTATATACTTATGATTTCTTAAATCTACCTTTCTCTATCAACCGATTTTGAATCTGCTCTTCCATTTCGAAAGTATAAAAATTCACTTATGCTTTACGATGGAATTATGATCGTATCTAAGAAAATAAGCTATCCTTATTCGTTGTTATTAAACCATTTGGCAAAAGACGAACAAAGAAACGGTTTTGTAATGAACAAGAAATTCGTTCGACCCAAATATTTGATTTTTGCAAAACAAGGAAAATCAACTTCAATACATGGATAGTAACGTTGAAAAACAATCAGATACTTTTAAAACAGTTGGCTCATTTTACAATCCTTATTCAGCAGCCAAAAGCAGGGCCTACTTGTCAAAGCTCAATATGGCTTGGCTGAACGTAATTAGTTGTCAAAGAATATCCATTTAGTTGAGTCAATGACACATGATTTAGCGAAGTTATTTCACATCTGCATAGATGTAAATACCAATACATACAATCTTCGTAAACAACTGGTGTTCCATTTACTTCTTTGCCGTTCTAAACGTTTTAAAAGTAGTTTCAAACCATATGCAGTTTTTAATTATTAGTAAGTTCAGTGCTACTGTATACACAGTGACACGAGATATTATAGCAATAGATTTTAATAAGATTATTTAATAAATTATTGTCTTTTAAATTTAATTTATTTTAGATTTCTTTAATTAATGTTATGTAAAATAGTTTTAATATAATGTAATTTAATTGTAATTTTAAGCCTCAGTGTATCTTAATTAAGGTAATGTCATTTAACCTTCCTGTTACAAGAGTTTTTGCAATAAGATAAATATATTTATTGGACCATTAAGTAAATTTTTAGAGACAAAGAAAAACTAGACTTAAAAGAAATGTGTCACACCGAAACAAAGAAACCGCGTGTATGTGCTATAATGATTCAACCACAAAAAACATATACTGAGTTATCTCATTCGGGCCTGGCTTCAGATATTTTATCGACCAATCTAGTATTCATTTTACTATCTTCTACAGTTTGTGACGCATTTGAAAACTGCTCATTAGGAGACATATAATGAAAGTTAGGACAGAAAGAATAGAAAAACAATTCCTCTCTTAAATGAGCGTACAGTGAAGACTCAGGGCAGAAATCAGAAAGAATACAAAAACATTCCTTTCTTACATGAGCGTACAGTGAACATTCAGGACAGAAATCAGACGGAACACAAAAACATTCCTTTCTTACATGAGCGTACAGTGAACATTCAGGACAGAAATCAGACGGAACACCAAAACATTCCTTTCTTACATGGTTGCACAGTGAACACGCAGGATAGAAATCAGAAAGAATGCAAAAACATTCCTTTCTTACATGAGCGTACAGTGAACATTCAGGATAGAAATCAGAATGAATACAAAAACATTCTTCTCTTACATGAGCGTACAGTGAACATTCAGGACAGAAATCAGAAAGAATACAAAAACATTCCTCTCTTATATGGTTGCACAGTGAACACGCAGGATAGAAATCAGAAAGAATGCAAAAACATTCCTTTCTTACATGAGCGTACAGTGAACATTCAGGATAGAAATCAGAATGAATACAAAAACATTCTTCTCTTAAACAGTTAAACATAATTTTTATCCCTCTAATCATTCATTATCCCTTAAACAATTTTTTATAGTTTAATTTTGATTTAAAACATTTTCCCCCTTTCTCTACTAATGGGAGGGCCTCCTGAGTGGAATGCGCTGGTGCCTCTTTTGCTCAAAATCCGATAATGTCATATAAATGGAGGGTTTCAATTTTTTGTCAAATGCAATGCAGATTTGTCTATAGACATACAAGACTGATTGTAATATAGCAATGATACAGCAATGTCATGATAAAGCATCTCATTATCCCAGCCTCCAAAGCTGGCATTTTATGCCGCAGGTTTTGAACGACAGAGGAGGTTAAGATTTCCAAGTTTTTTTGTTTACAGATCAAAGCTTCTCGTTTGAATGCTGACGCTCATTTTCAAAATGACAGCTCAATTTACAAACACGACTAGCTCTTCTTCACAGAAAAAGCTTTATCCAGGTCTAAGCCGATTAACTCCAAGATAATTTGCTAAAATCCGAGAAAACATGCAACTGATCAGTTCACCAGAAATTACCTAAATATATTTTACAGGGTGACTGGCATAAATCCCAATAGCCAGGCGCCAGTCATTCATCTAGAAATCAGCCCTTTAGCAGCCAATGAATATTTGTAAACATCGAGTGATAATGATAGAGAGCTTCCGGCCTTAAAAAACAAAATTCCTAAAAATAAATGCAAGTAGAAATAAATAAGTATTAACTAGACACGTCAAAAACACCGTCAGTAAGATAATAAAATAAAAATTTGTTCATCTGACATCCCTGCTGCTGTGTGGCTATTAATACAAGATCTGAAACTTGACAAAGGTTTAATAAATACGTTAGAATTATTGCCAAAAAAGTTTTAAAAGTTGCTCTTTACTTGGGTATTTACTTAGCTATGAGTAAACATTTCTTGGTTACAGAGTTGCTTAGCTGATTAGCTCTTGCGAATTCTCTGTAATAGACGTGCCTTGAAAAACAGATTTAGTACAGAGCCAAATAACCAGTCATGATTGATAAATCTACCTCAAATATCGCGTGTCAATTTTTGCAACATCGCAGCTTGCTGTTCGTTATAATAGTCTTAATGCGTCTTCTATTTGCGTTTAATTTTTACTTGGTATGGGAAACTAGCCATATGTTTACGTTGCATTTTAATTATTTTGCGTACCCCCAATTTGAGAACTGTTTAGCAGGGAGTGTGATTTGTCCGGGTTCGAATAAGTGTGTGAAACTGACTCTAATAATAACGGAAAACATAATAAATTCTGCAGCTTCGAACTTTTGCACATAACTTTAGATTATCATTTACATGTTTAGTTTTTCAAAGTTCGAAAAAGTATACTGTGTATAAAAGTATATTAGGGTAAAGTATATTACCCTAACAAGATTGGAAAACAAACTGTCGAGTGAACATTAATAGATGGCTACCATGTTTCGTGCAAGACGTCGTAAATTTTTATTCACTACACAGAATTTTTATTGTATTATTAAATTCGTATCAGCGATAGTTGCAATTAGAGCAGCCATTTTCTGTCTAAATGTTGACTGGAATCCAGTAAAACCTCTAACACCTTACAATTCTGATGAAATCCTATTATTACAATATGGCGGAACAACATTTGATGAGAGATCGCTTGTTGATCACATAAGAAATCACTGGTTAATTGGACCTCCTGCAGAACCTTCAACTGGTGTTGTGACAGACAAGTCTATGTACAACATGTCATCTGTGGTTGACAAATTGCTAAATAAACTGAAAGGTGGATTTTTTGTTGAATGTGGCGCAGCTGATGGAAGACAATCTAATTCTCTTTTATTTGAAAGGAATCGGGGCTGGACTGGTCTTCTAATTGAACCAAACCCAAAATTATTCAAAAAATTCTTGAAGAAAAAGCGCAATGCATATTTTATAAACGCTTGTTTAAGTCCAAATAAAAGGTCAGATAAACTGAGTTTTACAGCAGCTGCTTTAGTCGGTGGCTTGTCAAACCCGATGGATCCAAATCGAGACAAACGAATCAAGAGATGGTTTAGAGGTTTTGCAGAAATACAAACTGTTCAATGTTTCCCACTTTACTCTATAATGCTAGCACTTGGGAAGAGTCACATTGATTATTTCTCTTTGGACATAGAAGGTGATGAGCTTTTAATATTAGAAACTCTACCTTTTGATGAACTTACCATAGGTATATTGACAATAGAGTACGAATCATCGACTGAGTTTGACCGAGACATAGAATTTACCTTGAAAAAATTGAACAGCCTTCGGAATTTTATGGCAAAAACAGGAATTTACGAGGAAGTGGCAATCGTACCACTTGGTGATGAGAAATATGGACATGATGTAATATTTCTGCATAAAGATGCTATGAGCAAATTGCGCAGAGACATATGATAGCTAGGTTTATTATTTTTTGATTTGTATTCCTTTTATTCAGTTTTCATCACTATTATTCCCATCATCACTATCACCATCCCGTTTTCGTCGCCCTGTAGCACATGGAAAATCCTTAACTTGATCATGTTCAACATTGTCATCTTCATCATCAATACAATGGTCATGTTTAATATTTGGCAGATCCAAGAATTAATGAACATGACATGAAGCACATCTCATTTTACTCTGTCAGCGTTTAACTCATAAAACCGGCTAAAATTGCCCTAAAATTGCTAAAAAACCAGGATGCGTTTTATCAATTTGCACTATCAGCGTTTTTACGCTATTGATAAACAAGGATGCGTTTTATCAATTTGCACTGTCAGCGTTTTTACGCTATTGATAGGCCAGGATGCGTTTTGTCATTCTGCACCATCAGCGTTTCTACAAAATTGCCAGACCAGGAATCGTTTTGCGATTTTGCACAGTCAGCATTTTTACGTAACAGTTTTTCCCAGAAACTAAAGCTGGAAAATGCCATCCGGGATTTCTCCAAACGTCACGGACTGACACTTTCCCAAATTAACTTGTAAATGTGGTTTCCCCACACTAAAAGTTTTCCACTACGGAAGCGTAATAATGATGGGGGGGAGCAGAGTTGGGAGATTTCCTGCATGTTTTTCTTAAATTTAAAGATTTCGCATACGAAAAAAATAATGCTTGCTTTCCTGCTTATATGTAAAATTAATTATTTTGTAAGGTGAGGGGACAAGAGAGATCTTGTAAATGCAAGTTTGATGATCATGATTTTAGACACCAAAAAGTCATGATACCCGAAAGTGTACACTGTACATCAAGTTTTGGAGTTCCTTCACAGGTCTCAATGCATTTCTTGTGTTAAAGCTAAACGAAGAATTTTTGCATTCGTTACTTGCGTCTGCAGCAAAAGTTAGCAAGAAATGTAGCTGGCTTTAAATGATGAAGCCATGTAACCTTTTAAACTTCCTGTCAAATTTCGCCAGCTTCACTTTAATACCAATTTCGCTAATATAATCCCATTTAATTCTTCTCATTATACTAGCTTTCTATTAGTTAACCAACTTTTTGGATAACTTTCTTTCGGAGCAAATTTCGAACACTCCTGCCATTATCAACGAGAATCATAAACAAATTAAACACAATATTTTTGTACAATAGTTAGTATTAAGTAAATCAAGGATGGAAATATATTGTTTTCGATTAGGCAAGTATGATTCAATCAATATACAATTATTATTATTATTATGAGTTTATTTCGTATAAAAATATATAGCTTACAAAGATAATGATGTTAGTAAAACAGGTAATGCGATGTTAGTAAAGTAATCCTATCTAGAGAAATTGAACTGTATAATAACAGCTCATTGTAGCACCCTTGTAATTATATTACAGAATACAGTGTTGTATAGAGCTATAATGGATATCTTAAAAAATAATCTTTAAATGTCTTCTTAACCTTTAATTCTACATTTTCGTTTAGATCTACAGTACAACCATATCTAAATCTTTACTCAAACTCGAGAAGCAACTCGAAAAAGTTCAATTCGCTGCAATTCTGATAAGTGATAAGGCAATTTGACATCATGAACTGTCTGTTTTGAAACTTTTGAGGTGGGTGGAAAACAATGATCCTTCATATAACCAACTTGCATAGATGTTTCATCTATGAACATCATCTTGGTTATTACTTAGGATATGTTGTAAAAAATCAAATTCATCTGGGTCGAACGAATTTCTTGTTCATTACAAAACCGTTTCTTTGTTCGTCTTTTGCCAAATGGTTTAATAACAACGAATAAGGATAGCTTATTTTCTTAGATACGATCATAATTCCATCGTAAAGCATAAGTGAATTTTTATACTTTCGAAATGGAAGAGCAGATTCAAAATCGGTTGATAGAGAAAGGTAGATTTAAGAAATCATAAGTATATAGTCAGTTTGTGCTCAGGCTCTCTGTTAGTCTTAAAGCACAAGAAAACCCTTGAAAATTAAAACCTATTTTTAAGCAACAATAAAATCATAATCTGTCTGTTCTGATAGCTAAGATAAAGTCCTTATTTATTTAAAAAGCCCACAGCCATATTATCAGCTATCTGGAAAATGGCATTTTTATAGGTAGACTGAAATAGACTAAAATGACCATCATAATGAGGTCGACTGAGTCTACCTCATTATGATGAAATACTCATTCATTTGGTAAGTTGGCGTCTATCTTTTTTGGCGTCATAATTAGGCTCTTTCGGGTGCTCAAATTTTGGGCCTATTCTGAATGTGTACCTGTGTTTACGAAATACTACGAGAAACTATTAAAATTGTTGAATTTTTAGTATTGATCACTAATCACCTTTTCTAGAAATTACTGTAAAAACATAAAAGCTAGAACATTTTCAGTTATGACTACGAATTGTTGCTGAATGATTCACATTTCTTACTGCTCTGCTTACTTTACACAAACAAATTTGTTACATCTGTTATTATGTTCTTTTTTGTAACAGCAGCAGCAGTCAGCTCCTCACCACAAACGAAAATTAATGGTTGGGCTGTTATTTGGATAGTTGGATAGTTCCTTTCAACAGTGATGTATAATATTGCTTCGTCTATTAGTATGTGATATGATTACTCCTTGTCTGATCATTTGCCCTTGTCATTACGTACTGAAGTTGCAGCTGTACATTTATAGATTGTGTTGATTAAAATAAAGTTGAGTAACAAAACATTTGTTTATCTTTTCTTATCTCTGTACACTTGTTGATATCCTGCGCAAAGTCAAGACTCAAAATAACTCAACTGTACATATCAAAATCTCACCATTTGGCGTCAGTAGAAACTTTGTTTTTGTGTATATAGTAAGCAATTGTCAAGTCCCCACTTTGTGTCTGTAAATTGAAGGATGTGTGAGGAAGTGTCATGTCTATTTTCTTCTCTTTAAGACATTATAAAAGAAGAGCATATTTAAACCGGATTAGTTCTTGCTGTTTTATTCCTTAATGCACAAAAAATACTTTGTTATTAACTAAGATAACTGATATTCTAATAAAATAAATTCTTATAATTATAACAAAGATACAAACAGCTTTTTGTTTTTGTCCTCAGGTCAATTACACAAAGGTGATATTTACTGTGGACAAGCCTGTGATATCAACAGTCAACATTTCCAAAAGTCGCCTGGCTTGGACTATCCAGTATTACATAAACATAAACAGTGAGTACTGCAGGTAGACTTACACAGGATTAGCAACCATTTCTGCCATGCCGATTTTCTAACATTGGTTATATGCCAATCAAATTTTAATTTATGTTCAACTGTAACGCCCAAAACTGTGCTACGGTCAACATACTCAATTTCATGTACACCAGCTAGTAATTTAGGTACATTTTGATGACAAATACCGTATGATTATTACAGTTACACCACTCGTATAAATAACTGCAAGGGCACTGAGCCGTTTGATGGCATTGATGAAGTGAATCATTTGATGTGTACATCATGACATCATCGGCATATTTAAAAATATCAGCTGTTGTAGTCCTAAACTCATCACCCACCATTTCAGATATAAACAACAACAACAACAACAATGGCGATAAAACAAAGCCTTGCTTGAGTCCTATTTTAACTACATAACTGGAAGACTGGTACTCATTTATTTTTATGCTAAATGCTTGATGTAACAAAAAACGCTTTATTGTGCCTAAGAAGTGTCCCTGAATGCCATAATTGTATAATTTGTACAAAAGGCCATTTAGCCACACTGATTCAGATGCTTTGACCAGTTCAGACATAGTGAATGCAAAATTGATGCCATCTGTGTTGGCTGTTGAAAAATCAATTGAGTTTACAAATTGATCTACATGAGCTTTCCACACATCATCGAACACTGTATCGTGCAGGTGACCACGGCTAAAAAGCTTTTATAGAGCAAACCACACTTTGTGGTATCACCGGCATAAAATTTCTTGTCCCTTGTTCTTTGACACAAAATACCAACTTGAGTGTCCTTATTGTTATTTGAGAAAACTTTATTGCAAGCTGTCCAGAAACGACCCTTTAATTTTGGCC